>JAJPUD010005206.1:28566-73516 GCA_023553655.1 Myrmecobius fasciatus
AGTTAAACTATACTATAGAAGGAAGTTAGGTACCTTTGAAAACTGCAATAAATTTCCTCATTTTCAAACATTCAGTGCATGAATCTGTAGTTTTCTTCATGATTGCCTGAAGCTACATAAGATACTTGGTAAGATCTTCAAAGAGCCTGGTTTTTTGCATTCCTATTAACCAGGAATTGAAACTCAAGCTAAGAAGCTAATAATATAGTATCTAGCAGCCTTCAGTGAATGCAATTCTGCAAGCCCAAATGTACTATATATGTGCTTTACAAATATTATCTCATTTGATCTTCATAATAATGCTGGGAGGTAGGTGCTCAATTTTACAATTGAGGAAATTAAGGCAGGCAGAATTTGAGTGAGTGCCTAGAGTCACAAAGTAATATGTTTGAGGTCAGACTTGAATTTGTCTCCCTGATTACAGACCCCAGGCAGGTTCTATCCATTGTGTCACCTAGCAAAGTATAAGAAGTTCTATTTTTTTTTTTTTTTTTTTTTTGCTGAGGCAATAGAGGTTAAGTGACTTGTCCAGAGTCACACAGCTAGGAAGTATAGAAACTATTAAGTGTCTGAGGCCAGATTTGAACTCAGGCTCTCCTGACTTCAGGGCCAGTGTTCTATCTACTGTGCTATCTAGCTACCCCAGAAGTTCCAATTTTCTAAAAAAAGATTTGGGGTGAGAGAGGGGCGAGGAGGTGGAGAAGGAAAGACAGTGAATTCTTCAAACTACAGTCTAATGAACTTGATTTAGATTCCTAGCAAAATTCTAGGACATATTATTAAAGATATCTTTTGTATATATATAGAAAAAGAAGCAGTGACTGAAAAAAAGTAGCATAAGTTCAAAAAGAGCTCATAATAGACAAATTTTATTTCCTTTTTTTGACAAATCTATTTGAGTGGATCCAGTCACAGTAATGCTGCAGTCATGGTGGACCTGAATTTCAATAAAGCATTATTAGATAAAGTCTCATGCAACATAATGATAAGCAGAGGATTGTGGATAGGACTTTGCCCAAAAGGCCCAAAATTGATACCACAAACTGGTACCTGTAGGGTTGAAGGAGTGAGGGGAGGGCACCCACGCATGTCAGAAAAAAGAAAGACAAGAGAATAGAAGTTGACATTATAGGTATCTCTTCTCTTCCATCCACCACTAACACCCTCCACTAGGATCTCTGGGAATAAATAGGTCTCCTCAGCTTCAGTGCATTGGAAATTGAAGGCCAAATCATCAGAGGCCAGATGAGAAGGCATAATGATGGGAATGCTAGATAATCACAGTCTTTAAAAAGATGATTAAAAGTTGCTTTACTTCAGTCTTGAAAGCAAAACTAAACCATTCTCCCTTATCTATTCATCCAATAATGTATAGAAGGATGAAGGGCAGTGCTGAGGAACAGGAACTGAGGATCCAAGGAGCAGAGATATCCTGGTACCTGAATGCTAGTAGGAAAGGGTAGAAATGGGGCAGCTAGGTGGCGCAATGGATAGAATACCAGCTCTGAAGTCAGGAGGACCTGAGTTCAAATCTGATCTCAGACACTTAACATCCCCCAGCTGTGTGACCCTGGGCAAGTCACTTAACCTCAATTGCCTCAGCAAAAAGCAAAAAAAAAAAAAAAGAAAGAAAGAAAAAGGAAAGGGTAGAAATAAGCATTCCATTCCCAAAAGACATACTCCTTCTGCAAATCTCTTCTTGCACAAAGGGATAGGGGAGGACAAGACTTCTGACTAATAACCTTAAGTTCCCACCACTTTTATGTCTCACCCTTTTGCCACCTGCTGACTAGGGACTGACCTCATCCATTATCAAAGGGATCACGTTATATACTGCTGGAATCACATCCAAATATCAACAGGAATGGCAGAAAAGTGGACAAGGATAGGCAAGTGAGAGAGGTAGGATGTCATCTAACTTTATCTTCTTCCTTGGACCTTCTAGCATAACCTATTATCTAATTTAAAATAATAATTAAAATAAGCTGTATTCATCCTAGATGTCTCCTTTTGACAACCAAACTCCAAAAAAGGAAGGGAGTTCCACTACTACCACTCTTTCCTCAAAACCTTGTACTTGACCCTACCAACTGACTGAAACTTTTTTCTCCAAGGTTACCAGCAATCTCTTAATTACTAAATCTGATAGACTTTTCTCAGTTTTCATCCTTCTTGATCTTTCTGCAGTTTTTGATTGTGATCACCCCTTCTTCCTGGATATTCTCATCTCCTTCCTTTTTTTTTTTTTTTTGATACTGCTTTTTTTTGTGCTCTTTTTACCCTAGCTGAACATTCCCACTAAATCTTTGTAAAATTATCAACCACGTTCCATAAACATGGGTGTTTCCTAAGGTACTATACTAGATGCTCTTCTCTCTCTTCTTCCTCTTTTCTGGCATAACTCCCATGGCTTTAATTATCTCTTTGAAGACAAATCCCACTTCTGTATATCTAATACTAATCTCTTTCCTGAGCTTTAATCCCTTACCTCCAATAGATTGCACCACAAGCATCTCAAAGTCAACATATCCAAAATGAAACTCATTATCTTCTCTCAAAAAGCTACCATTCCAAATCTGACCTCAGACACTTAATATTTCCTAGCTGGGTGACTCTGGACAAGTCATTTAACCCCAATTGCCTTAGCAAAACAAAACAAAAAAAAAAAAAAAAAAAACATTCCTCCAAACTTCCTTAATTCTGTTAAGGACTCCACCACCCTTCCAGTCACCCATGATCACAAATTCAGTCATCCTTTTTTTTTCCATCTCCCATCATATCCCATCTGTTGATTTTTGTCACTGTTGCCTCCACAGCATCTCTTCATTTCACTTCTTCTTCTAGTCCAGTGACTATCATCCTAGCAAAGACCCTCTTGATCTCATACCTGACTCTCAGATTTTAATTTCTCCCCAATTCTGTCAATCCTAAACAGAATTGCCAAAGGAATGTTTCTGGATCCTAAATCTATGTCATTCCCCTGCATGTTAGGGTAGAAAAGGTGTTGATCTTGGAAGCAGACTATCTAGGTTCTGTGATATTTACTACATATGTAATCCTAACAAGTCTCTTAAATGTTTTGGGTTTCCAATTTTGTAATCTGTAGAATGAGGAATTATCCTAGAGGGCCTCTGAACTCTAAATCTATGTTCCTTGTTTAAAAAATTTCAGTAGCTCCCTGTTGTCACTAAGTAAAATGTAAACTTCTTTGCCTGACATTTCACATTGTGGATCCAATTACCTTTCCAACTTTATTTCACATTACTTCCCTTCATATACTTTGTATTTTTGTCTAAACTAGTTTCTTGCTGTTCTCTGATATCAGCATTCTATATCAGGACTTCTTAAACTTTTTCCACTTGCTTTTTTGCCCAAGAAATTTTGACATAACCACAGGTAAATGCATATATAAGGCATACAAATCCAACATTTACTGAAAATAAATCATAATTTTGTGACCCCTCCACATTCAGTACGAGATACCATATAGGGTTGTGATCCACAGTTTAAGAAGCTGAGTTCTATACCTTGTGACTTTGCATGGGTGAAGTAAATCATATCTAGAATACAGGAACATCTAGAATATCACCTCACCTCCATCTCCTAGTAGTCCTAGTTTCCTTCAGTTTCTAGCTCAGGTGAAACCTATAGCAGAGATGTCAACCAGACTGCTAAACATATATATTGTTTTTCAGTATATCTGACTCTTTGTGACCACATTTGGGGTTCTCTTAGCAAAAATATTGGAGTGATTTGCCATTTTCTTCTTCAGCCCATTTTACAGATGATGAAACTAAGGCAAATAGGGTTAAGGGATTTGTTCAGTCACAGAGCTGATAAGAATCTGAGGCTGGATTGCTGGATTTGAACTCAGGTCTTCTTGATTCCAGGCACTGCACTTTGACCATTTTACCACCTAGTTGCCCATGTATGTAATGTATAAATAGAAATAGGAAAAAAAATGTAGTTGGAAAATATTTAACAAAATAAATAAAAATAATATAGATAATATTAATATGCGGTTTTCTAAATCATATTAAGTTGGCAGGGATTTTATGTACATTTTAGTGGCCCCCATTTCTATTTGGGTTTGACACCATTGTCCTACAGGAAGCCTTTCTTGGTCTTCTTAGTTGTTAATGCTGTTTTCCCCTCCTCAAACTATCCTGTATGATGCAAAGGTATAATCAGTGTAAATGTGTATACCCTTAGTAGAATGTCACCTCCTTGAAAGTAGGGACTTTTGTTTGTTTGCTTATTTGTATCAACTTGTCTATATCAATCAATCAATAAGCATTTATTAAGTGCTTCCTATAGGCACTGTGCTAAATTCTGAGGAAACAAAAGCAATAATACAGTCCCTGCCCTGAAGGAGATCACATTCTAGAGGGAGAGGCATTATGCAAACAACTTGGTAAATATGAAATTTTCACAACATAATTTAGGTAATCTCAGAGGAAGGCATGGGGTTGGCAGAGAGAGGGAAGAGAGGGACCAGGAAAGGCTTATGTAGAAAGTGAAATTTGTGACAGTACTTTGCATATAGTAGGCACAACAAAAATTTATTGGATTAGATCAAATTAAGAGCTACCAGATAACAGGCAAGCACCTATCTTTAGTATTCATTCAGTCAAATGGATGTGTCTTTACTGCTTCTTGCCTCAATGCAAAAATACTTTTTGTATGTCTCTATCTCATAATATCCTGTCAGACAAGATGGAAAAACATGGGCTGAATGATAAGTGGATTTAGATCTGGTTGAATGACTGGACCAAAAGAGTTGTGATTAATGAATCAATGTCAGCCTGAAGGTAGAGCTCTGCTAGAATGTCCAAGGGCTCTGTTTTGGCTCTGTTCTGTTCCACATTTTTATCAGTTACTTGGATTAAGAAATAGATGGCATACTTTTCAGATGTGTAGATAACTCAAAGCTGGGAGGGTGACAGTTCAACATGGTAGGATCAAAATCTAAAAATCTCTAGACTAGATAGAATAATAAGTCTGATTTAATAAGATATAATAGGAATAAATGCTAAATTACATGTGGCCAGAGGATTTAGAACTAGAAGAGTATTTGGAGATCATCTAATTCAATTCTCTTATTTAACATATGAAAAATCTGTGATCTAGAATGATAAAATGACATGACCAATGTAACATAATAAAATGCCCAATTAGGATTCTAATCCAGATCATCTAATGCCAAATCCAATATTCTTTGTCTGTTTGTTTAAATAATTGGGGTATTTTTCAATTACATATAAAAATAATTTTTAATATTTTTTTATTTGGGGGTACCAAAATATCTTCCTCCCTCCTTTCCTTCTTCCTTCCTGAGACAGTAAGCAATATATAAATCCAGTATTCTTTTTGTTGTTGTTGTTGAGGCAACTGGGGTTAAGTGACTTGCCCAGGGTCAGACAGCTAGGAAGTGTTAAGTGTCTGAGGCCAGATTTGAACTCAGGTTTTCTTGACTTTAGGGCTGGTGCTCTATCCACTGCCCCCCCCCCAGCTGCCCCAAAATCCAATATTTTTGACACTATATTATCATCTATTTCCAAAGGTAAAATTTATACTTCCAAAGAACCTCTCTGAACAGAACTAAATTTTGAGAATTAGTGAAAAAAAAATCTAAATACACCAAAGTCTGTTATTGTAGCAAATATATTCTGTTGATATATTATGATAAGTGTTATTTGGTTTTAATTATTAATACTAGCACTTTAGTATAAACCAGTAAATATTACTGTGAGGATATATATACTTTGTGACAGTAATGAAGTCTTGGAACTATGAGTCCTCATCTCTGCATTTTGCCATGAAATAATTGTTTTGTAAGTGGGATAAGTCTGCCAGACTTTTTGTGAGAATGGGTGAAGTGTTAATTACAAAGGTCTTTATTGTACTAATAGTTTGATTTTTAAAATGTGAAATTATCCTTATTCTCTTGGAAAATAATTATTGGAAAGTAACATCTTAAGCACCATCAAAAAATACCTTAGACATGCAAGAATTCTTTTCTCCTCGTACTTTCCTTTTTTATCTCTTTTCTTCTCTTTCCTCCTTTCTTTTTCTTTCTTCCACTTTCCAGTCGTTTCTTCCCTCGCTTTTCCAGAACTTCAAGACTTCGATATCTCATCTGCATTTGTAGATTGCTACAAAAATGTTTCATAACAAAATATCAACTAAAAAGAGAAAGAAAATGATAGACTAAAAGCAAGAACTTGTCCAACGTCTCCCCCAAATCACTCTAAATTCCTTTACATAATAACTCTAAACAAATGTTAAAGCATCAGAACACTTCAAAAAAAAAAATTGGAGTAGAACATTTTCCAGCCAAAGGCAATTTAGAAGGTCAGCAGAAAAGGTTTATGTCACCAGGGTGGGAGCCCAGCACTCAATCCTAGTGCTGCAGCCTCAGCCCTGCTCTAGCAGTCTGGGGACATCAAGTAGGACTTAGAAAGTTAGTGTAGAGGGTCTGTAACAAGGGTAGGAGTCTAGTGTGCAGTCTCAGAGCAGGCCAAACTAGAACAGTCCTTGCCCAAAACCTAGCAACCCCAGTGTAAGCAAAGCAGGATTCTTGCTTTAATACACTGGATCACATAGTCCTGGGGAGCAGGACACTCCTAACAATTCCAGGGCAGAAAAGAGTGATTGTGATCAAATTCCTAGAAGGATTTCTAAAAATAGCTGCACAAATGTTTGGGACAATATATGCTCCATCCTGGAAGCAGAGCCTACTTTAACAAAAAGTTAAAAGCTGAAAAATAGACTAGAAAAATGGCAGACCACAAAAAAAGTTTCTGACCATAAAAAGTTACTATGGCGACAAGGAAGATCAAAACACTTGGAAAATGATAACAAAGTCAAAACTCCTACATCTAGTCTCCAAGAAAAATGAGAATTAGGCTCAGGCTATGGAAGAGCTCAAAAAGGATTTTGAAAATCAAGAGAGATAGAGGAAAAATTAGGAAAAGAATTGAGAGTGATACAAAAGGAAATACAAAAAGCTAATGAGGAGAAGAAAGCCTTAAAAAGCAAAATTAGTCAATTGAGAAAAGAGGTATAAAAAGTCACTGAGGAAAATAATTCCTTAAAAATAGAACTGAGCAGGGGCAGCTAGGTGGCGCAGTGGTTAGAGCACCAGCCCTGAAGTCAGGAAGACCTGAGTTCAAATCTGCTCTCAGACACTTAACATGCCCTAGCTGTGTGACCCTGGGCAAGTCACTTAACCCCAATTGCCTCAGCAAAAAGCAAAAAAAAAAAAAAAAAATAGAACTGAGCAAATGGAAGCCAATAACTTTTTTTTCTAATTTTATTAAACAATTTCCAAACTCTTCACTATGGATTATGGTTTAAGAAAGGAAAAAGAAAGATTAAATCCAACCCTCAGAGAAGGAAAGCCATGTGGAAGAGGTGATTAGCTCATAGCTAAGCCAAGCTAGAAACCAAGAGAATCGATCTGTTCTGGACAAGTTTAGAGCCCAAGGGAGAGAAAATGAGATCCTCCCACCTCTTGAGGTCTCTAAGGGTCTCTGATGAGCCCCAGAGGGGTGTATTTAGTTCTGGTTTCTCTTCCAGTCTGAGGCAGCAGGACCTAGAATAGATTGTATTTAAAGCCCCTTCCAGCTCTTGTTGAATTTCAGGAGAACAGAAGCTTCTCTTTTTTTTCCCCCATATTTCTACACTTATCATTGTTGTGCAAGAAAAATCGTATCTACAAGAAAGAAAAATCAGATAAAGGAAACACAATGCAAGCAAACATCAATCGAGAGCATGAAAATGTTATGTTGTGGTCCACATTTCACATCCCTCTCTCCAGGTGTATATGGCCCTCTTCAGTGAACAATTGGAAGTGGTTTGAAACATTTCATTGTTGAAGAGGGCTATATCCATCAGAACTGCTCATCATATAGTCTTGTTGTTGTATATAATGATCTCCTGGTTCTGCTCATTTCATTCAGCATCAGTTCATGTAGGTCTCTCCAGGCCTCTCTGAAATCATCCTGCTGGTCGTTTCTCACAGAACAATATTATTTATTCCATGACATCCATATACCACAATTTATTCAGCCATTCTCCAACTGGGCATCCATTCAGTTTCCAGTTTCTAGCCACTACAAAAAGGGCTGCCACAAACATTCTTGCACATGTGGGGCCCTTTCCTTCCTTTGTGATTTCTTTGGGATATAAGCCCAATAGAAATGCTGCTGGGTCAAAGGTATGCACAGTTTGATAACTTTTTGAGCATAGTTCCAAATTGCTCTCCAGAATGGCTAGATCCGTTCACAATTCCACCAATAATGCATCAGTGTCCCAGTTTTCCCACATCCCCTCCAACATTCATCATTATCTTTTCCTGTCATTTTAACCAATCTGACAGGTGTGTAGTGGTACCTCAGGCTTGTCTTAATTTGCATTTCTCTGATCAATAGTAATTTGGAGCACCTTTTCATAGATCTATAAAATAATTTTTTGGGAGTTTGATTTGTATGGCACTAAATAAGTAAATTAGTTTGGGTAGCATTGTCATTTTTATTATATTCACTCGGCCTACCCATGAGCATTTCATGTTTTTCCAATTGACTAGGTCTGATTTTATTTGTGTGGAGAGTGTTTTGTAGTTTAGTTCATATAGTTCTTGACTTTTCCTTGGCAGATAGATTCCCAAATATTTTATACTATCAACAGTTATTTTGAATAGAAATTCTTTTTGTATCTCTTGCTGCTGAACTTTATTGGTAATATATAAAAATGCTGATATTTATGTGGATTTATTTTGTATCCTGCAACTTTGCTAAAGTTGTGAATTGCTTCTAGTAATTTTTTAGTCGAGTTTCTAGGGTTCTCTAAGTATACCATCATGTCATCTGCAAAGAGTGATAATTTAGTTTCCTCATTACCTACTCTAATTCCTTTAATCTCTTTTTCTTCTCTTACTGCCAAAGCTAACATTTCTAAGACAATATTAAATAATAATGGTGGGCAGCCTTGTTTCACTCCTGATCTTATTAGGAATGGTTCTAGTTTGACTCCATTACATATGATGCTTGCTAATGGTTTAAAGTAGATACTACTAATCATTTTAAGGAAAAGGCCATTTATTTCTATATTCTCTAGTGTTTTTAATAGGAATGGGTGTTGGATTTTATCAAAGAGGAAGCCAATAACTTTATGAGAAATCAAAACATAATAAAGTAAAATCAAAAAAAAATTAATAGGAAAAAAAGTGAAATATCTCATTGGAAAAGCAATTGACCTAGAAAATAGATACAGAAGAGATAATTTTAAATTATTGGTCTATCTGAAAGTCGTGATCAAAAAAAGAGCCTGGACATTGTCTTTCAAGAAATTATCGAGGAAAAGCGTACTGATATTCTAGAACCAGAAGGTAAAGTAGAAATTAAAAGAATCCACTGATCATTTCCTGAAAGAGATCCCAAAATGAAAACAC
Organism: Myrmecobius fasciatus; assembly: GCA_023553655.1. NCBI lineage: Eukaryota > Metazoa > Chordata > Mammalia > Dasyuromorphia > Myrmecobiidae > Myrmecobius > Myrmecobius fasciatus. Next base: position 38,021 of record JAJPUD010005206.1, read on the forward strand.
TCAGGAATATGATAGGCAAATTCCAGGTCCCCCAAGTCAAGAAAAACATATTGCAAACATCCAGAAAGAAACCATTCAAATACCATGGAGTTACGATGAGGATTTTACAATACAGTAGCTTCCATGTTTAAGAAGTAGAGGGTTTTGAATATTATATTTTAAGAAGGAAAATCTACTAGGATTACAACAAATAATACCTCCCAAAAAAACGGAATATAATTGTTCAGGAGAAAATGGATATTTCATTAGAGAAGTTCTAAGAAAAGATGAGATGATCAGAGCTGAACAAAAAATTTGATAATGACACAAGACTCAAGAGAAGCATTAAAATGTAAAAATGAAAGAGAAATCATAAAGAACTTAATAAGGTTAAACTCTTTGCATTAAGTTACAAGCAATCTACATAGACAGAAGGTATGTATGAGTTTTTGTCAATTATGTTGGAATGATCTCAAAAGAAAATTAAGAGGTTCGAAAAAGGGATGTATGGGAAAAGGGGAAAGGAAAATGAACAAATGTTATCCTTGTTCAGAGAGAAACAATGATGAATTCTAAGTGCAAATTGAAGTATAGTTGTGTTTTACCTTTTTTCTTGCTTTTTTCTACTATATGACTAATGTGGAAACATGTTTTGCATGATTTCACATGTACAACTGATATACTGTTTGCCTTCTCATTGAGTGTTGAAATAAAGAAATTTTAACTCAAAATTCTAAAAAAAAAAAGTTAAAATATAATAAACTTCAAGAAAAAATTGGATCTACCAAAAAAAACTGTGATATGTATTTGTGATAGAATATTATTGTTCTATGGGAAATGATGAGCAGGATGCTTTCAGGGGAAAAAAAAAAACCAACCCTGAAACCATGAACTCAAGAAAAGTGAAATGTATCTATCTCTTTCCTTTTAACTTTATTTTTCTCAAAGGTTTTTATTTTCATTAGGGTGGAAGATCTATATTTTCTTTCACAACTTGACTTTTATGGAAATGATTCCAAAAGTTTGATAATTAAGAAAACAACCATTCTCCTGAATGGGACAATGGATAGCCATATAGAGCAAAACATGTATTTTTGAACATAGTTAATATAAGAATGTTTTGCTTGATTACATGCATTTGTTTTTGTTTTTTTCCCCTCTAAGGTAAAAGGGGGAAAGGTGGGAAAAAGAGAAGGCAGGTGCTTTTTAACTGAAAAAAAAATTTAGTTTTTAAAAAAGAAAAGCAAGTGAAAAACACATGACCCATATTTCAACATACCATTAGATGGATAGTTCACTAAATTAGTTCATCCATGTATGTGTATGTGCACACATGCACATATGTCAAGAAATGCAGATGAATGATAATGTAGGTCCCAAAATGAACAAGGTTACCCTGTATTGCATTTGTAAAATTGTACAGTGTTTTCAATGATCCCAAGATGCCTGGTGATTTAAAAGTCCACTTCTTGAAAAAAAAAATTATAAAATAGATTTTTCAAAAATCCTAAAAGCTATTTTTAAAAGAAGCACAATAAGAATAGATAACCCATTCTCCAACGGGAGAAGAAGAATTGATCACTACATTCCTGCTCAATTTATTTTCCTTTCCCCTGCTCAAATACAGAGTTATCAAGTCTTGATATCAGGTCTTAACTAGATCTTGAATTAAGTACAAATAAAATATTTGTCAATACTGATAAATTTTATAACATATCAAGAAGTTCTCCAATCAAAATTTAACTGTCTAATCAAAATTAACGAATATGAGGGCATCTAGCTATTAACTGGACAATAATCAGCCACACTTCACTTTAAAAAATAAGATCCAATCTCTAAGCAGTAAGGTAAGGTAGAAGAGAGAATGGATAAGACATTGTTATCAACTAATAAAGAACCCAGTTCTTGAAAGAGAATTGCTCTTCCCCTGTTAGGAGTCAGGGAGAAGATTTGTTTATTCTTCCCATCCCCATTAGCAGTAATTCTTGCTTCTATTTAGTTTTTGTCTTGTTTTTAGTTTATGGAATAAAACAAGCATTTCCATAACTTAATAAAATAAAAAAGATAATTGCATACGAAACTGCAAAACTCCTATGCAAAACTTATTATTCCTTTCAAATATACAAAGCAATTATGTGAAATTATTTTTTCCCTCTTTTTTCTTCCCTCTTCCTTCCCATCCTAGGGATGACTACTATTACACATATAAGGCGTGTGTATATGGATGTGTGCGTGAGAGAGAGAGTATGTGAGGGGGTGTATGTATGTATGAGGGTATGTGAGGGTGTTTCTGTAGGGGGATGTAAAATTATTCTCTACATATTTTTTATCAGATCTTTCTCTGAATGCAAGTAGCATCTTTCTTTATATGATCTGTATAGTTAATTTGTGTATTTATATTAGCCAAAATAATTTATTTGTTCAAAGTTATTGTTAAAATAATATTGCTATTATTGTATATGTTTTCTTTGTTCTGTTCATTTTGCTCTTTATTATTTTGTATAAGTCATTTCATGTTTTTCTAAGATCATTGAGCTCATCATTTCTTATAGTATAGTAGTATTCCATCATGATCACAAACTATAACTTGCTCAGTCATTCCCCAATTGAAGTGCATCCAATTTTTTCCAGTTCTTTGCCACCACAAAGAGAGCTACTCTAAACATTTTAGAACATAGAAGTTCTTTTCCTTTCTCCCTAATCATCTTTGGAAATAAATCTAATAGTTTAATAATTCTTTGGTTATAGTTCCAGATTGCTTTCCAAAATGGTTAAATCAGTTTATGATTTCAACAAAAATGAATTAGTGTTCCAATTTTTCCACCTCCCTGCCAACATTTTTTTGCTTTCTCCTTCAATTATTTTAGACACTCTGGTAGGTATAAAATGATATCTCAAAGTTGTTTTAATTTGTATTTTTTAATCAATAAAGATTTAGAACATTTCTTTTATATGATTATATATTGTTTTGATTTCTTCATTAGAAAACTGCTTGTTCATATCCTTTGAATATTTGTCAATTGATTTTTAGCCATGGTATCTTGTAATGAAGTTGCTTTTCCAATAGGAGATTCCACATTGAGAAAAAAAGTAGGGTCAGGGCATTAAGGCAGGGGAGAGTTCTGAGGAGTGTGACTTCTCTTAATCAACAAGAGCCAATTCTGGTCATCAGGAGTTGAACTGAAGAGACAAATAGGCCCAGAGAGACCAGTTAAGTTGTCTACCCAGCAGAGATGCTACAATCAGGGAGAAGCAAGAGAAGGATAACTTGAGAGGGAAAGGACATTAGGACCTTGCAGTACTAAAGGTTTGAATTGTTTTAGCCACTGAAATTCTAAGTGTGTGTGCCTTTCTACTAAAGTACTTGTGTATATACTCATGATTCTCACTAATGTTATATATATTTATGGGAAAGTATACCTAAGAGAATATTTGGTAGTGATTATTCTTATAATTCTGCTGTAGTGAATGCCTTTGCTTTGAATTAATCATATCCTCTGGCTAATTATTAAAAATAATGTATTTATGGGAATTCATGAACCACTCCATTCCATGAATCATAATGTCAGGATTGTTGAACCATAATGTACCTTGAACCCAAAGCAGCTGTCTCCTGAGAAACCCAACCTATGAATGAGAACCTGGAAGATGTAATGGGAGTACAACATAAAAGAGAGGAAAACTATATTTCCAAAATAAAAATTAGAAAGTAGAGAATTTGCCTCAAAAGAAAAAGAAATTGAAACATTAGAAACTACTAAAGCCAATTATATTCCACCAAAACTTAAAAAAAAATTAAAGGGATGGATATTTAAATATACAAATGCCCAATTTATTGAAATAGCAGAAATGATCAAAATAACCCAATTTTAAAAAGAGTAAATCAACAAATCATTAATGAACACCAAAATAAAAGAGCACTCTAAGTTCAGTAAATTATATTAAATAGTTAAAGAATAAAGAATTCTTCTACAACAAAAAATGTTCACAAAATAGAGAAATAATATATCTTACAAATTCTTTCTGTAAGGCTAAAAGGAGTCATGATACTGAAATGAGGGAAAATTAGAGAAAGAAGCTGTAAAACTATATTCCTAATGAACAGTGACCAAAAAATATTAAATAAAATACTCCTAAGAGGCTTTGTAAATATATATGTTTTAATTATTTACTACAACCAATGTTGTAATTGTAATTTGTAATTGTAATTGTAAGTTTTACCAGCAATACAATTAGAAAAATTGTAAATATTATGTCATATTAAGAACAAAAATAGTAAAAATCAGAGATTATGAAAATAAATGCAGAAAAATTCTTTGACATGAAACTGTACTCATTTATATCAAAATACTTTTTAAAAAGAATAAAGGATCTTTTTTAATGTGATCAAAAAGTTTTTATCTAAAAAGGAAAATGAATATTATGTTAATGGGTAAAAGATACAAGCTTTAGAAGTAAGATCAGGAATAAAGTAAGGATCTCTACTCCCTTTACCACATCTAACTAGAAATGCTACCTATGGCAATAAAATCAGAAAAAAAAATTAAGAGAAAAATTTGGCAAAATAACTTTTATTTGAAAACAAATTTATGGTATAGTAAGAGAATTTGTATTTATATAGCACCTACCAAATGGCAGGCACTGTGTTTTGGGTTGTTTTTTTGTTGTTTTGTTTTGCAAATATTATCTCATTTAATTCTTACAACAGCCCTGTGAGAAAGATATTATTTTATCCATTTTCCATTTAAAGAAACTGAGGCAAATAGAGATTAAGTGACTTGCCCAGGGTCACACAGCTATTAAGTATCTGAGGTCATATTTGAATTCAAATATTTCTGACTCTGAGCCCTGCACTATCTAGCTGTCTCTTTGAGAACCCTAAAAAATAAATGAAATAGGTTATTCAGATTAAAAATAGCTTAACAAAGAAATTAAAAAATTAAACTACAAACATATGACTTTTCTATATATTTCTAAATAAAATGGGAGAAAGATACAGGAAGAGAGATTCTGTTTAGGATAACAATAAATTTTGTTAAATATCTATCACTTAACCTACCAAGATATGCACAGGACTTATGTAAATATAGATAGATAGATAGATAGATAGATAGATAGATAGATAGATAGATAGATAGATAGATATACATATATATATTTAATTTACAAAGATAGCAGACCTAAATAATTAAATATTCAATGTTCACAGTTGGGTTGTACCATTCCAACAAATATGACAATGTTATCCAAATTATTTTTGAGATTTTGTTATATGCAGCTGAATTACTAAAGGTATATTTCATACAATTAGTAAAAAATAATAATAAAAAGTATTTGAGGACTAAAAAGTAAAAAGGGGAACATTTAAAAAAAGTAAGAGAGGAACATGGCACTACCAGATTTCAATCTATACTATAAAATTAAATTATTGATATTTTCTGGCACTAGACTAGAATAAGTGAGTAAAACCTAATAACATAAATAGACACAGCAGTCTAGCATTTGTTGTCACAAAATATAACCTATTGGAAAATTCCTTCTTTGACAAATTATATGAAAAACTGAGAAATAGCTTGATGAAAAAATAATAATGAGCATGATTATATAACTGGCTTATATCAGCAACACATTGTATCCTACAAAAAAATTCCTAATGTATAAATATTCTACATATTAATTGATAAATTTATTATGTATTAAAAGTCATATTATAACAAGAGCTCACACTTATACAGTACTTCAAATTTTGCAAAGCCCTTTATACAAATGAACTGATCCTTCCAATAATCTGTGAAATGGGTGCTATTATGTCCATTATACAGATGAGGAAACCAACGTTTAGAAAACTTAAGAGTTTTACCAGAATCACATAACTAGAAAATGTCTGAGGGAGGAGCTGAACCTTAGTGTTCCTGATTCCAAGTCTAAGTTTCTATTTACTGTGCTGTACTGCCTCAGCATTTTAAAAAATATACAGAAGAATGAAAGTTTATATTTCTTGCTATTATAACTGAAAGGAAAATTCTAAATTAAAAAAGGATAGAAAGATCATAAAAGATACAATAAACCACTTTTGGTTACACATAATATGATTTTACAGAAATAAAAACAATATTGCTACAGTGGAATAAAAAGAAAAGATTTGGATTTGGAAAAAAAGTAAATAATTATCACCAATAAAATACTAATATTTAAAACATATAAGGACCATAGGATGATAGATTTGCTGCTGGGGAAAACATTAGAAGTCATCAAGTCTAACCTCCTTATTTTACAATGAGAAACTTAGGGTCAGAGTGGTTAAATAGTACAAGTAGTAAATAGCAGAATTATAATTTGAACCCAGGTCCTTTTGTGCCAAATTCAACATACTTTTCACTATATTACTCCATGATGAAAAAAATAATAATAAAGTAATACCACTACTGGGTCCAAGAGATCGTTAAAAATGAGAAACAACCTATATGTACAACAATATTTATAGCAGCTCTTTTTGTGGTGGCAAAGAATGAGAAATTGAAGGGATGCCCATCAATTGGGGAATGGTTGAACAAGCTGTGGTATATGAATGCAATGGAATACTATTGTTTCAAAAGAAATAATGAGCAGGCAGATTTCAGAAAAACTTAGAAAGATTTACATGAATTGATGCTGAGTGAAGTGAGCAGCACAAGAATAACATTGTCCATGATAAAGGCAGCATTGTGCAATGATCAATTATAATGTACTTTACTCTTCTCAGCAATGCAATGAATCAAAACAATTTCAAGAGACTAGCAATGGAAAATGCTGAACACATCCAGAGAAAGAACAATGGAGTTTGAATGCAAATCGAAGCATATTATTTTCACCTTTAAGTTTTGTTTTACTTTTTTCTTTTTCATAGTTTTTCCCTTTTGTTCTAGCATTCTTGCACAACATGACCAATGTGAAACATGTTTAACATGATTGTACAGGTATAACCTATATCAGATTGTTTGCTATCTTGGAGATGTGAGAGGGAAGAGGAGGGAAAAAAACTGGAGCTCCAAAGTTTTAGAAAGATAAATGTTGAAAACTATCTTTATATGTAATTAGAAAAAAAAATACTATTAAGGTTTTTTTAAAGACAAAGGACATAAACAGTTTTCCAAAGAAGAAATGTATACTATAACAACCACATACTCCCCCCAAAAAAGTCCAAAATACAAATCAACACTTATTCTCTTATAACACATAGTTTCAGAGAGGTTAAATAATTTGCCCAAATTCTTGCAGCTAGTATGTGACAAAGACTAGACTTGAACTCAGGTCTTCCTGACTGAGGTAGGCTCTCTAACCATACCATACTGACTCTCATTGAGCTGGCCTCCATAATGGAATTGTGAATTGGTTCAAGAAGTTCTGAAAACAATTTGGAATTATACCAGAAAAGTTAATAAATCATGAGGTAGAGAAGGAGGAAGAAAAAAAGACAGAGAAATAATAAACATATATATACATACATACACATACAATATATACATTCACATGTGTGTGTCTATATATTCATATGTGTGTACTTATACATATATGTATATAGGTAGAAATGTTCGTAGTAGTAGTATTTGTGATAACAAAAAACTGGAAACAATATAAGTACATAGTGACAAGAGAGTACAAAACAAATTATGGTATACGGATGTAATAGAATATTCCGATGCAGTAAAGATTGATGACTAAAGAAAATTCTGGCAAGATGGTGGAGTAGATCAGTTTATTTGAAACTCTCCAGATTTCCCCTAAACAGAACAACAGGGCAAACATAGCCTGGTGAAAAACCAAGAAGTCTCGGGATAGAACAGAAATTCTTTTGGACAACCCAAAAAGACCTGAAGAAAGACCTGAAGTAAGACCTGAGACCAGGGTTTAAGCAGTGTGAAGTCCAAACACCTTCTAGCCCCCCAAAAAAACAGAAAGTGGGGACTCCTTATGGGTTTAGCTGGAACCTCAGATAGAATCACAGAAACTTTCATCTCCTGAATAGCATTCTGATTTGGGGGTCTGAGTCCAGGAAAACTGAGGGAACCTATGCTGATTAGGAACATCAGGCCCAGCTGTGCTGCTGAGACATATCCCTGGGTGAGAAGGAACCAGCATACTGGGTGAGTGCAGAAGCAATGGGGCAGGGATGCTACTGGCTCAGGGAACTTGCAGGAGCAGGGTTTTTGGTTTGAGGTTCCTGGTCAAAAGGAAGGGCTGAACTGAAGCTAGAGGCACCATCTCCTTCCCACCCCAGGATTAGAAGTACTTACAGTAATACTTCTTATTTAAAGAAAAATGAACTGGCAAAGAAGAAAGAACCTAATCATAGAAACTTATTATGTGAATAGGGAAAGCCAGGGTTCATCTTCAGAGAAGAACACTGAAGTAAAAAAAAAGCTTATTCTACCCTAAAGAGTAGTAATGGCTCCCTACCCCAGAAAGAATTTGTAGAAAAACTCAAAAAAGACTTTAAAAATCAAATGAGAGAGATTGAGAAAAAAACCTAAAAATTAAATTAAATTAAAAACCATCCAAGAAAAACAAAAAGATTATGGGGGGAAAAAAGTTAACCAACTAGAAAAGGAGATAGTCTTAAAGAAGAAAATAATTATTTGAAAACTAAAATTGGGCAAGGGGAAGCCAATGAAGCTATGAGAGACCAAGAAATAACAAAATAAAATATAAAGAATGAAAAATATATATATAACAGAATGTGAGACATAAGAAAAACAACAGATCTAGAGAACAGATCAAGAAGAGAAAATATAAAAATAATTGGACTACCTGAAAGCTGTAATCAAAAAATGAACCTTGACACAAGAATGCAAAAAAAAAAAAAAAATAATAATCCAAGAAAATTGTGAGAGAACATGCAAGGAAAATAGAAATAGAAAAAATCCACTGATCACCACTTCAAAGAGATCCTTTATGGAAAACACATAGGAATATTATTGCCAAATTCTGAAACCCCCAGATCAAAGAGAAAATTTTGTAAGAACAAAGAAAAAATCAATTTAGCCTGGTATCATATAAACCAGCAATCAAAAGAAATAAGCCTACAGCCAAAAATATTACATCCAGCAAAATTATTCATAATATTGAATTTAAAAAATGGACATTCAGTGAACTTGCAGATTTTCAGGACTACCAAATGCAAACTTAATAGAAAACTCAACATATAAGAGCCAATATCAAAGATTAATTTAAAGGAACTTAACATGGACAAATTGTTTATGGTTTTTACATGAAAACGTATACCATAGGTTAAAGATTGACATCAGTAATTGGGGAGCTGAAAAAAAAGATTGGGATTGGGACACTAATATATTGTTGGTGGAATTGTGAACGAATCCAGCCATTCTGAAGAGCAATTTGGAATTATGTTGAAAAATGTATCAAACTGTCCATACCCTTTGATCCAGCAGTGTTTCTACTGGGCTTATATCCCAAAAAGATCTTAAAGGAGGGAAAGGGACTTAACATGTACAAAAATGTTTGTGGCAGCCCTTTCTGTAATGGCAGGAAACTGGAAACTGAGTGGATGTCTATCAGTTAGAGAATGGCTGAATAAGTTATAATATATGAATATTATGGAATATTATTGTTCTATAAGAAATGATCAGCAGAATGATTTTAGAGAGGGCTGGAGAGACTTACATGAACTGTAAATGTAAAGTTGAGCAGTAAAGTAAAATGAGCAGAACCAGGAGATCTTTATACATGCCAACAATAAGACTATACAATAATCAATTCTGATGGATGTGATTCTTTCCAACAATAAGATAATTGAGGCCAGTTCCAATGATCTTGTGGTGAAGAGAGCCCTGTGGGACCTAAGTGGAAATCACAACATAGTATTTTCACTCTTTTTGTTGCTGTATTTTGTTTTCTTTCTCATTTTTTTCTCTTTTTGATCTGATTTTTCTTGTGCAACAAGATAGTTGTATAAATATGTATGCCTATATTGGATTTAACATATATTTTAAAATATTTAAGTATATTGGATTACTTGCCATCTAGGGGAGTGGTGGGGGGAAGGAGGGGAAATTTTGGAACACAAGGTTTTGCAGGGGTCAATGCTGAAAAATTATCCATATATAATAAAGATGACAATACTACTTAAACTAATCTATTTATTTAGTACTATACCAATCAAACTCCCAAGAAATTATTTTACTGACCTAGAAAAATAACAACAAAATTCATCTGGAAGAACAAAAGGTCAAGAATTTCAAGGAAATTAATGAAAAAAAAAAATCAAATGAAGGTGGCCTAACTGTACCAGATCTAAAACTATATTATAAAGCAGCAGTCATCAAAACCATTTGGCTAAGAAACAGAGTAGTTCATCAGTGGAATAGGTTAAGTTCACAGGACAAAATAGGCAATGACTATAGTAATCTAGTGTTTGACAAACCCAAAGACTCCAGTTTTGGGGATAAGAACTCATTATTTGACAAAAACTGCTGGGAAAATTGGAATCTAGTATGGAAGAAACTAGGCATTGACTCATACCTAATATTACATGCCAAGATAAGGTCAAAATAGATTCATGATCTAGACATAAAAAATGATATTATAAAGAAACTAGAAGAACATAGGATAGCTTACCTCTCAGATCTGTGGAGAAGGAAGGAATTTGTGACTAAAGAAGAACTAGAGATCATTATTAATCATAAAATAGATAATTTTGACTATATCGAGTTAAAAAGTTTTTGTACAAATAAAAGGAATGCAGACAAGATTACAAAGGAACAAGTACAAAGGAAACAATAAACTGGGAAAATATTTTTACATTCAAAGGTTTTTATAAAGACCTCATTTCTAAAATATAGAGAGAATTAACTCAAATTTATAAGAATTCAAGCCACTCTCCAACTGATAAATGGTCAAAGGATATGAGCAGTTTTTAGATGAAGAAATTGAAACTATTTCTAGTCATATCAAAAGGTGCTACAAATCACTATTGATCAGAGAAATGCAAATTAAGACAACTCTGAGATATCACTACTCACTTGTCAGATTGGCTAAGATGACAGGAAAAGATATGATGAATGTTAGAGGGGATGTGGGAAAACTGGGACATTGATACATGGTTGGTGGAATTGTGAATGGATTCAACCATTTTGGAGAGCAATTTGGAACTATGCTCAAAAAGTTATCAAACTGTGCATACCCTTTGACCCAGCAGTGTTTCTACTGGGTTTGTATCCCAAAGAGATCTTAAAGGAGGGAAAGGGACCCACATGTGCAAAAATGTTTGTGGCAGCCCTTTTGTAGTGGCAAGAAACTGGAAACTGAGTGGATAGCCATCAGTAGGAGAATGGCTGAATAAATTATGGTATATGAATGTTATGGAATATTATCGTTCTGTAAGAAACGACCAGCAGGATGATTTCAGAGAGGCCTGGAGAGACCTACATGAACTGATGCTAAGTGAAATGAGTAGAACCAGGAGACCATTATACACAGCAACAAGACTATATGATGATCAATTCTGATGGACATGGTTCTCTTCAATAATGAGGTGATTCAAACTAGTTCCTATTGTTCAGCGATAAAGAAAATCATATATAGGGGCAGCTAGGTGGCGCAGTGGATAGAGCAGCAGCCCTGAAGTCAGGAGTACCTGAGTTCAAATCTGGTCTCAGACACTTAACATTCCCTAGCTGTGTGACCTTGGGCAAGTCACTTAACCCTAATTGCCTCAGCAAAAAGCAAAAAAAAAAAAAGAAAATCATATACATCCAGAGAGAAGATTGTGGGAACTGAGTGAGGACCACAACACAGCATTTTAATCTTTCCATGAATGTTTGCTTGCATTTTGTTTTCCTTCTTAGATTTTTTTTCTCTTTCTAGATGTGATTTTTCTTGTGCAACAGGATAACGGTATAGATATATATATATACACATATTGGATTTATCATATATTTTAACATATTTAACATGTATTAGACTACCTGCCATCTTGGGGAGGGGGTGAGGAGAAGGAGAGAAAAATTTGGAACAGAAAATTTTGCAAAGGTCAATGTAGAAAAATTACTCATATGTTCTGTAAATAAAAAGCTTTAATAAAAGTAAAAAAAAAAGTTAGAAGAAAAAAAAGAAAAATTATCCATGCATATATTTTGAAAATAAAAAGCTTTAATTTAAAAAAAAATCCCCATACTGCAAAAAAAAAGAAAAAAGAAAAATTGGGGAAGAGTTGACTATGATCTGATTCTAAAAAGAAAAACTGTCTATGAAAAAGTAAAAATAGTAATTGTGTTATATAAATGAGGTGCAGAGGAAAAATAGAAACAGAGGCTTTGGAGGGGAGAGGAGGGCTCATAGTTCTGAAAAACTATTCACATTGGGAATAGGTTAAATAAGGAATACTACATATATACCATTTAGAGTTCAGCACTCTCCAAAATCTATAAAGAAATAAGGGAAGGAGGGATGGGGGGAAGGAATAGAATAAGGTGGGGTATAGAAGGATGCATAGATTTATGGGCAGTGGGACAAGGTGGGTAGATTAATGGGCAAAAGGATAAAGTGGGGTACAGAAGGATGTGTAGAGTAATGGTAGTGAGACAAGTATGTAGATTAATGTGAAAGGAATGAAGAAGGTGGGGAAGGATAGTATAAGATAAGGTGAGAGTACAAAAGGATGTTTAGATTAACAGAAGTGGGATAAGGTGTGTAGATTTATGGGTATGGGATAAAGAAGGAAGAAAAAGAGAGGAAAAGATAAGGGAGAGATCCATGGGTTGGGGGAGGTTAAGTATAGCAAGGCAAATAAAAAAACAGAATTAAAGTAGAAGAGTTAACAAGGATAAGAAAGAAGAGATATACAGAAATACTACAAGGATCAGGAGTGGAATTTACTAGGGAAAAAAAAAGTACAGCTAGTTATTATTGATCTTGGGCAAAGTTAAATTTAAAGATGTAATCAAGGGAGAAATCTATATTATATATCAGCCATATTCTTATAGTTTTATAGGTATGTTTACATATAAGTAAATGCATATGCATATATATCTAAGTATATCTAGGTATATATGCATATCTGTGAGGGAGAGGGTCCTGGGAGGGAGGGGGTGTGAATGTACATATATATATGTAGATATAATATACATATGTATATATAAATATATCTGTGCTTAATTTGGATTAACAAGGAAGCAAAGAAAAGAGAGACACTCATGAATATAATTTCTTCTATTACTATATATGCTTTCTTGGAATGGAAATTTACTGTTTTATATATTGAATTCTCTGTGTTGATCTGCTGGGCACATGACAATGTTTTGTTTTGTTTGTTATTTTCTGTCTTTTTTCTATTCTATCTTTTCTTATTTTGTATTTAGTTCAATAATTTTTTTAAAAAGATTGATGTCTATAAAGAATTCAAAGAAACCTGATAAAATATTTTGGAACAGAAGGACCTTCAAGTTATATATAGCATATATGCATATGTGTATACATACATTTATTTATGCACATATATATGTATTGTCTATGTGTAAACATTTAACTAGAATTTAATTCAACCAAGAGCTACTCAGTGCTGGGGGACAAGACAAAAATAAGTAAGATGGGGATATCTAGCAAGATAGCAACATGAAGAAGGGTCTCAAAAGAGCACAGTTCCTTCACATATAGCCTAGAAAAGGTCTAAACAGGGAGATAGATTAATGGTCAAGCAATACAAAGGGGACCAACAATAATTACCTTCATCCATCTCAGAACTACACAAAAAGACAACCATGATTTGCAGGTTTTAGGAGTGAGATCCCATTAGAGAAGCCAGCACAAATATAGGTAAACAATAGGAAAGTCAGCCAGCTCTCTGATCAGGAAGGTTCCAGGGGTGCCAGAAGTCCACAAAATTTTTTTCTGAAGTGAAAAGCCAGTGAATTTTGATCAGGATGATACAGAAGATCTTAAAGATCATGAAGGTTTTCTCTCAAAATAGTCAAGGGGAAGCCTAAAACTTGTCAGTACTTTCAATGTAAGACACACTGGTGGGCAGAGGGAGGAAAGAGCTTTACAGTCATTAATATAATTCAGAAAATAGAAATCAGGATAAAACACCTTATCCAAGGATATAAGGGTATCCCTGATACAAAATCGCCAACTAGGAACAGAAGCTAGAAATATGCATAAATAGAAGACATGGAAGACAATGAAATAATAAAATCAATCAAGCGTGACCCAAAAGGAAAACAAGTAATTAATTCCACAACTACAAGCAGAGTCTCAGAAAGAAAAAAATTTTCCTGGACATGAGTTATCTGGGTGAAATGAAGCAAAAGATGAAAAAATACAAGAGCTCTGGAGAAAAAAAAAATGGAAGGAGAATTATTAGCTTAAAATGAAACATGAAAAAACTTACCCAAACAGCAGATTCCTTTAAAAAAAAAAATAGAATGGAACAAACAGTACTCAGTAACTATAGGAAAGTAGAAATATTAAAACAAATTTTAAAGATTTTTTAAAAACAAGAACATATATATTTAGTATCAAAAACCACTATAATTCACATCAAGAAGAAATAATTTAAAAATCATTAAACTTTCTACACTATAACCCAAAAAAAGTGAATGCTATATTGCAAGAAGTCATAAATTAAAACCATCCAGATCTATCAGAAACAGCAAACAAAGTGAAAATAGAAAGAAGCCACTAATCATCTCCTGAAACAAATCCCAAATTGAAAATTCCTCAGTATGTCAAGACCCAAATCCAGAATTTCCAGGTCAAAGAAAAATACTGCAAATAGTCAGAAAGAATTCAAACTCCAAGAATCTAGTCAGCATCACAAAAGGCTATGTTGCAACAACCATTAGAGGTAAAATCTTAAAATACAATATTCCAAAGGTCAAAAGATAAAAGCTTACATAAGACTAATTTATCCTGCGAATTTAATTCTAAAGTGATGCAGTGGAGGAATGGACCTTTAACAGAAATAGAAGACTTTCAAGTATTCCTGATGAAGAGACCAGAGATGAATAGAATTTTTGAAATGCAAACACTGGAATCCAGGGAAAACTAGAAAAGTAAATACATTTGAGCATTTGAAAGGGACTAAAACTGAAAGAGGAAGTTAGGTATTACAGTGGATCAAATACTAGAGTCATAATGACCAGAGCAAATCTGGAGTCAGACATTTTACTAGCCTTAAACTCACTTAACCTCAGTTTCTGCATCTGTAAAATAGAGAAAAATATAACACTAACTTCACATTAATGTTACAAGGATCAAATGAGATGACGTTTGTAAAGTGTATAGCACAGCGACATAAATGTTCATTATTATTAAACAATGATGACCCTAAATGATGTGAATTAAACAAAGAATGGTTGAACGAACCCCTACATTTTACACACACCCAGAAAGACTCTAGTTTAGAAAAATAATAAACCCAAAAAGAACACAGGCATGAACAGGAAGAGGAAAGAAAAGGTTTAAAGAGGAAGAGTAGAGGCAAAGGAGAAAAGAGTCACAAGTAAAACAAACATCAACTTCTGAGGGTAGATTTTAAGGAAGAATGAAAAGGAAAAAAATGTAAGAAACAGTGAGCCAGATCTAGGCAAAGTAAAGTGAAGAGGAGCAATAGAGGGACAGCAGATCACTTTTAATTACAGAATACCAGTACTGATCACATTCTTTCTTTTTCCCCATCTTCTATTTATTCCCCAGGATTATTTTCTCTCTTGTCTACCCCACCTCTCCATTCTTTTTCTGTGAACCAGAAGTATGGGTATCCAGGATTTTCTCATCTACATTGAATATCTCGTAGATTCTGAGAAGTTTCAGGCACAATGGAAATAGTTTATATACATGATTTTGCAATCTTTTATATATGTTAAAAATTATGTGAATATAACATACTGTTTGAATATGTGAATTTTATAGGAAGTGATGTAAGAGAATTGAAAACTCCAAAAAGATATGGGGGCTCTTATTTTAGAAATAAACAGTAAATTTTGTATTTTAACACTCATATGAACATCTCTTTTCATTTCCCAGACTAAACTGAAATTCAGTGCCCTAGGATTCAAAAAAGCTGTTTCTGAACTTCACTCTTAAGGATAGGGATGGCTTCCAGCTGGCTAAGGCTGCCACCCCACTAGAAAGCGACTTGTCAGGGTATAGATAGGCAGATCTGAAAGCTCAAGTGTTTATGGGTTTTGAGCACCAACTGGTGACTATGTCAGATATTGCACTCTGACTTTATTTAAATATACTTAGCTAGATTAGCAAAGTAGCTAGCACACAGTAAGTGCTTAATAAATAATTACTGACTAACTGCCTGGATTTATTAACATAGCTACACTTGACAACTTGGGAAATGAAAAAGGAAGTAGAGCAGAGCCAAAGTGTTACAAAAGTTCCTAGAGTATAAACTTTCAGTCTTAAGTCATATACATGCATTATAAAAGAATCTTCTAGAGCTAATATATGAATATTTAATATATAAATAGAATATGTAAATATAAATAAATAAAATATGTAAATATATAAATTATAAATATAAATATTTATAAATATATAAATATTAGTTTCTATAAAGTAAAATGATTAAAAGGTGCAAGTTAGCGTGACATCCCTCTGACACTGAAAACCTACATACATACATGATGTGTGTGTGTGTGCGTGTGTAAAACAACTCTAGTTGTAAAACAACTAGATTATGATCTAGGAATATAATCAGCAATGGCTTTTTGCAAATAAGTTTACCATATTCTGGATAAAGGCATAAATTAGAATAGTGAGAATTAGTCCTAGAAACCAAGGTAAGTATTAAGAAAGACAGGGCAGAAATTTAATAATTAAAAAAATTGAGGTTTTGTCTCACTCATATGATGAGCAAAGTTAACATTAAAAAAAATGACAAATGTTGGACTGGCTACAAGAAAACAGGAATATTAATGTTTTGGTGGTGGAGCTGTGACATGTCCAACCATTCTGGAAAGTAATTTTGTACTATGTCCCAAAAGTTACTAAACTGTGCCTCCCCTTTTGACTTACTGCTAGGCCTGAAATACAAAGAGATCAAAGAAAGAAGTTTCTTTATATGCAAAAACATTTATAGCAAAGGCAGATAAGTGGCTCAGTGGACAGAGCACCAGCCCTGAAGTCAGGAATACACTTAATACTTCCCAGATGTGTGATCCTGGACAAGACACTTAACTCCAATTGCCTCAGCAAATATATAGATATAGATACAGATATAGATATATAGATATCAGTCCCTTTTTGTAGTTAGAAGAACTAGAAGACTAAAGAAAGAGCTAGAAACTAAAACATCTTTATCAATTGAGGAATGACTGAACAAATTGTGGTATATGTAAGTAATGAAATACTATTATGCTGTAAGAAATGATAAAAGATTACAATTTCAGAGAAACATAGGAAAATTTGGATGAATTGATGTAGAGAGAAGTGAATAGCACCAGAAGAATATTTTAGACTATAACAGCAACATTGTAGAAACATGTTTGGAAAACTGAAGATCTCTAAATAACCCAATGATCAATCACAATTCCAGAGGATCAACAATGAAACAAACATGCTACCCTCCTTCTGAAAGAAAGGTAATGAACTAAATACGAGTATGCAAAATCAGACTTACATTTTTGGAAGTGAACAATAAAGGAATCATTTTGCTTGACAATATATATTTGTTTCAAGAGTTTTGTTTTCCTCTTTATTTTTTTTTAATTTTTTTTTTTTTGGTAGAGCAATTGGTGCTAAGTGACTTGCCCTGAGTCACACAGCTAGACATTTATCTAAAGTTCAATTAGAACTCAGGACCTTCTATCTCCAATAGTCAATTCTCTATCCATTCTGCCCCCTAGCTGCCTGCCCCCTTGTTTTCATTTTGATTGGAGTGGGATCATGTGAGGATAGAACATAACTGGTTATTAATTGAAAAATAAAAATCTTTAAAAATTAAAAACAAAGTAAAAAGACAATGAAGGAATGAGCAGCAATATCAAATGATGCTTTAAAAAAAAAAAAAAAAAGTCAAGAAGGAACTCCTTTTCCTGGTGGTAAAATTGTAAATTGGGTGTTATTCTTTGTACTTAAAGAGAACCAATAATGACATCACTATCTTGCAATCAATGTACAATGTGTCAGCTGAGACTGATCAGACTAATACAAACTTAGAAGGCTCCACCACAGGTTGTCAGAGACATCCCTAAATTTGTGCATCTCACATTTCAAAAAATTCTTGAATATATTATTAAAAGGATGGTATTATTGAGAGTAAATATCTATAATTTTTCCAAGAATCAAAGTTAAGTTCCTTGGTCTATATGTTGTAGACTCTATTCTCTGTCTTCTTTTGAAAACTGGGACATTTGCCTCTCCCGAGTCTTGTGGCACTTCTCCCATTCAGGCCGTCAGTCAATAAGTGTATTTATGAAATGCTCACAACATGCTGGCACTGTGCTAAGCAGTGTAAATCCAATGGGAGGGAAGGGAAAAGGGAAAGGGAGGAATGAAAGAAAGCGTATGTTCTAAAGAGTAAAACAACATAAGGAAAGTGAAAAGGACTTGGGGAAGGAGAAAAATACTGGGCATGAGAAAGACTCTAATGAGTTCTAGTGAGAAAGGAAGATTTGGCTAGCAGGGGTGCCCTCTTTAAATGGAAATTCTTGGAGAAGCCATCCAATCAAAAGAAAGGGTCCCTAGGACAGATGGTATTTCCAATATGTGAATTCCAGGGCTGAAGTAATCTTCTAGATGAAGCGTTTTCTGGGGCAAAATGGAAGAGTATTCACCATGATCGCAGCCTGGTGAAAAATTATTTCCATGATCTTTCAAAGATCACAAAGAAATCATATTTGCCAGCTCTTTCTCCATGCAAATACAATTCATTCTGTGTCTAGTGGACTGAGAGCAATTAGGTGGGCTCTATCTTTCAGGTGCTTTCTTTCATAATCTGGGTATTACCTCCCCATTAACCATTATCATTCTGTTCTTTCCAGTCCAAAGATTATTCTCTATAATAGAAAAAAGTAGAAGCAAAATAAAAATTTGGTATTTGTACCTTCTCTCCATCAATTCTTATCATCATCTATACACTCTAACTGGTCTCTTCTCTCCAAGACTCCCATTAATTTCACTTCCCAGCAATCAATTCCTTTTTATTGTTCTATAAGAAACCATCAGCAAGTGAACGAATCCAACCATTCTGGAGAGCAATTTGGAGCTATGCTCAAAAAGTTATCAAACTATGCATACCCTTTGACCCAGCAGTGTTTCTATTGGGCTTATATCCCAAAGAAATCATAAAAGAAGGAAAGGGACCCACATGTACAAGAATGTCCTGTGGCAGCCCTTTTTGTAGTGGCTAGAAACTGGAAAGTGAATGGATGCCCATCAATTGGAGAATGGCTGAATAAATTATGGTATATGAATGTTATGGAATATTATTGCTCTGTAAGAAACGACCAGCAAGATGATTTCAGAGAGGCCTGGAGAGATTTGCATGAACTGATGCTGAGTGAAGTGAGCAGAAACAGATCATCATTTTTCACGGCAACAACAATACTATATGAGGATCAGTTCTAATGGACATGACTCTCTTCAACAATGAAATGCTTCAAACCAGTTCCAATTGTTCGGTGAAAGCCATATACACCCAGAGAGAGGGATGTGAAATGTGGACCACAACATAACATTTTCATGTTCTCTATTGAGGTTTGCTTGCATTGTATTTCCTTTATCGGATTATTCTTTCTTGTAGATAGGATTTCTCCTGCACAAAAAAATGATGCAATAACTATACATATATTCGATTTCTTAAGTATTCTAACATAATTATCACATAGTGGATATCCTGCCATCTAGGGGAGGGGTGGGGAGTAGGGGGGAAAAATTTGTAACAGAAAGCTTTGTAAGGGTTAATGTTTAGGAATTACCCATACATATGTTTTGCAAATAAAAAGTATTAATAAATAAAAAAAATTTAAAAAAAGAAAAGAAAAGAAACGATCAGCTAGATGATTTCAGAGAAGCCTGGAGAGATCTATATGAACTGATGCTAAATGAAATGAGTAGAATGGAGAGAACATTGTACACTGCAACAAGATTAAACAATGATCAACTCTGATGGGCGTGGCTCTTTTCAGCAATGAGGTGATTAAGGCCAGTTCCAATGGTCTTGTGATGAAGAGAGCCATCTGTACCCAGAGAGAGAACTATGGGAATTAAGTATGTGTCACAACATAGTAGTTTCACCTTTTTATTGTTTTTTGCTTGCATTTTGTTTTCTTTCTCATTGATCTGATTTTTCTTGTGCAACATGATAAATGTAGAAATATGTATAGAAGAATTACATATGTTTAGCATATTGAATTACTTGCTGTCTAGGGGAGGAGGTGGGAGGAAGAGAAGGGGAAAAATATTTGGAGCACAAAGTTTTGAAAAGCTGAATGTTGAAAATTATCTATGCATATGTTTTGAAAATAAAAAGCTTTAATTTTAAAAAAAGAAAAAAAAAAGAACTTAGAAATGTGCCTACCACATAGTAGTTGCTTAATAAATGCTTATTGACTTGAAAAAAATAGATCCAGATCTAGGAGAGTAGTTAATTTCTTCAATCTTTTGAAGAATAAAATTACTGTTAAGACATACTGTTAAGACATTTTAAGCTGCTATGCTTTGGGCAGAAGCATATTGTTGTAATATGATCAACAAAGAAAAGTCTTCATATCTCTCAGCAGAGAGTCAACAATCACCATTTTATGTACCTCTTATTCTTATGATCTTTATGAGATGGTCTTTCACTTGACAGCACCTGTGAATCCACATCATCTTTTCTTTTCTTTTTTTTCACATCATCTTTTCTTAAGACAAGAAGCATTTTCTTCCTCAGAGGGTAATTCTCCCCTCTTCAGGAAGTCTCATATCTGTTGCTTAGTCTCAATTGTTCAGTTATATTTCTCCTCTTTTTTTCCTGTCACATTCTTCCACCCTCTAACCTCGTGCAGTAAGCCAGAATTCTCTTCTTTAGAGTCTTTCTTCTTCATCTGAAATAAAGTCTGGCTATGTCATCACCCTATAATATAATAATAACTAGCATTTATATAGCAATTGAAGATTTTCAAAGCACTGTACATATATTATCTTATTTCATCTTCTCAACAACTCTGTGACAAATGTGGTGTTATTGTCCTCATTTTACAGGTGGAGAAACTGAGGCTGAAAGAGGTTAACTGACTTGCCCAGGATCATGGGATCAATAAAGAATGGGATTTGAATTCAAGTCTTCCTAAATCCAAGGCCAGTGCTACACCACTAATTGTCTAAACTTGAATAAACTCTAATGGCTCCCTATTATCTCCAATACCCAATATAAAATGTTTTGTTTGTCATTTAAAGCCCTTCACAAACTAGCCTCTTTCTACCTTTCTGCTTTTCCTCTATTTTTCTACCCTCCATATAATCTACGATCCAATTATACTGATCTTATTGCTCCTTGCACAAGACATTCCATCTCCCAACTTAATGACTTTTCATTCTTTCCCCCATTCCTGGATTGTTCTTTCTCCATACCTCTATCTCCTGACTTCCCTTGTCTTTCTCAACACAGGACAAATCCAACCATCTGTAAGAGTTTTTCCCCAATGCCTTCCCTCTGAGATTGTCTTCCATGAACACTGCATACATTTTATATGGACATTATTAATTGCACATTTTCTCTCCCACTAGAACATAATCTCCTTGAGGGCAGGGACTGTTTTTAACTTTTCGTCACCTGGTAAGCACTTAATAAATTTGGTTGGCTGATTGATTTTGTTCTTGAATTGAAGGTTTCTTCCATTTTTTTTAAAGGATCATATACTACTTTCCTTGATAACCTGGAGAGGTGGAGAGCTGGTTCTCAGAGCTCGTTGCCTTCTGATTGATTGATTGACTGATAGATCTTCTAGAGGTTTTGTGGCTTTTGTGGTTTTTACTAGTTTTGAATATCTTCTGTCAATTATAGCTTCCATTTAATGTGATTTTGCAAGATTTGCTGAATTTCAAATCTTAATTTTACTACATCTTGATTCTAATATTTTTCCTAAGAAAAGCATTTCCAATTTTATGATGAGTTAACTAGAATTTAAGACATGATAAACTGGAATTTGATACTCAACAAAGATTCACTTCAGACTAAATTTCAAGAATGTAACTCTTTCAAAAAGGGAGGTATGCTTATTTGGCAACATGTAAGTATTCTGATATTAAACAAAGCAAAGACAGTTTTACCATGTCTATAAAATGCTCATCTAAAATGTGTCTAACTGAATCCAATTTAATATGTTGCCTTTAGTAACAATAGTATATTCCTTTAAGATTAATGATATTTAACCTGTAGTTCACAGGTGATCCATGGATAGATTCCAAGGTGTCCATGATTTTTTTCAATATTTTGGTAACAGTATTGCAAAAATTGATTTCTTTTGTGAATCTCTGTATCTTTATCATCTAAAAATATTCTGAATAGGGAGCAATAGGCTTAGCCAGACTTCCAAAGAGATCTATGACACCAAAAAAAATTATGAACTTCTACTTTAAGACCTGGAACAACTAGGTAGTACAATGAACAGAGTACTAAGCCTAAAGTTTGGAAGATATCTCCTTGAATTCAAATTCAACCTTAGACACTGACTAGTTGTAAAACCCTTGGCAAGACCCTTAACTGGTTCTTCATCTGTAAAATGAAATCATATATTGCTTCCAAATTAAATATTTCACCCTAATTTCTCTTCTGAACTCTAGTTCCATATGACCAACAGCATAGTCACCTAGATGCCAAACTCAACATTCCAAAACAAAACTTGATCCTTCCTCCCAAACTTGTTAGGGCTCTGCCTTTCCCTATTTCTGTAAAGGAAACTAATATTTACTCAGTCACATGGGTTCTAAAGTTTAGAGTCATCCTGGTTTTTTCCCTTTCCCCTATTGACCAAATGCAATAATTTATTGTCTTATCAACTCTATCTCACCAAACTCTCTCTCATATTTTCCCTTCTCTCCACTCAAAAAGGTCATGATTTTAGTTTAAGTTCTTATCACTTCTCATGCAGACATCTGTAACTGTCTCCTAATTGAACTCCCTATATCCAGCCTCCCCCATTCTAATCCACACCTACACTAGTACACTGATACAAAAATAGTCTTTCTAAAGCAATGATTTAATCATTTAACTGCACAGCTCAAACACCTTCTGTACTTCCCCATTGCCTCTAAGATAACATACAAACTCCCTATCCTGGCATTTAAAGCCCTACTGGTTCAAATATATTATTATATATCAAATATATAATACTATCTTTATCTACTATATACTCTAGCAAAAATCAGCCTATATGTTGTTTCCCCAAACTCAACATTTTAGCCCTTTTACCCAGAGAAATCCCACAATCCTAGAATCTACTCCTTCTTTATCTCCATCTCCCATAATTTTTTATATTTTTACAAGGAAAATCCAGGTGCTCTAATATTATCCAAAAGGATTCCAACTAAGACTACCATGTCCAACTGTTTAAGGACTGGCACCAACTCCAAGAAAGGGGAATGTCTGCCAGAAAACATCTGTGAAAGGAGAATCAGCAAGTGGGGAAAAGAATCCGTAATGTCAGCCTTCAAAGGCAGAACAATGAAGCTTGAGAAACAGAATTTCACAATGGAACAGTGAGAAAGAGCATAACACTGTCTAGAGGAGAAAAGTGAATAAAGAAGCAACGGACATTGGCCAGAAGCAGAGCCACTGCCATGCACGTGGCGGAGCAACCACGATGAGTGATAAGAGAAACCATTCAATCTCTCCTCCTTAATACAAGTGCACTCATAGCAATATTGCAATTTACCAGGACTCCACAGGTTTCTGGGTGACAATATAAGGGCACTGCCAAGTCCTTACAGACTCAAGAGTGAAATTTTTTTTGTGTCTTTTATAATGTAAACAAAACTTATTCTATGCTTAAAGCCTTCTAAGTATGAGAGCTTATAAGGGGAGCTAATGTTATCATTTGGGAGTATTAAATCATAACATTTCCAGATTTCTCCTGTTTAAGAGTTAGAGATCTAGAAAAATTTAAACATCTCCAAAATAATCTTGGGCCCTTCATATCAATAGTGCGCCCCTGATACAAGTTTTATATAACTATGTGACCCTAGGAAAATTTTGTTCAGTTAAATTGAGCACTTAAAAATTTGATTGATAACAATAAAAATAATTGTTATTTCATCCATGTGGGTAATACATACACTGACAAAGATCAGAGACTCTCCACTTCTTAGTAACTAGTTTTGTTTGGCACTGTGGACAAAAATACTTAGCACTTCATAGACTACCCTCTACTGTGAATCTGTCCAGACTGATCTCAGGGAAACAGACACAGTTCATTGTCAGAACCATACATAAAGCCTATGCAATTTGGGAGGACCTGCTGCAACTTCTGATCTACTAGCCAAGATTATCCACATTATATTAAGGCATCAGACAAGGGATTTCATAGAGGAATAATTATGATAGTAGCATATAGGTACATGGGACTTTCCAATCATAAAGCACTATCTATACATTATTGGATTCTCTAAGAAACAGATAGTACAAGTAGTAATAATCTCATTTTACATGTGGGAAAACTGAGTCATAAAGATAAAATGACTTCCCTAAGTTCAAATAGCTAGATCATAGAATTATAGGTTTAGAGCTTGATGGGATCCAGAGATCACTTTAATCTAACTTCCTCATTTTGCAGGTGAGGAAATTAAGTAAGATTAAATAATATATCCAAGATAACTCAGCCAGATGTGATAGAGCAAAAGTTCAAACAGATCTTCTGACTAGGTCCAGTAGTCCTTCTTATGCATCACACTGGATTCCAACATGTTCCTGACCAATATAATCTCACACTGTAAAACATTACACATATCACATATTACTAACACCAAATAATTGATCTACAACTTGGTAACCCACCCAGAGCTACCAGCTGCATTAAATAACTTTTTTCTTCTTTTTTTTTTTTTGGATGAGGCAATTGGGGTTAAGTGACTTGCCCAGGACACACAGCTAAGAAGTTAATAACTATTTTTTAATAAACATTTTTAAATAAATAAAACTGATCCCACTAGGTTGAATTCTACATAACATGCTTGCCATCTAGTGGCCAAAATAGACATAATAGACCTTTAAAAACTATTGGAATGAGAATTTATATTTCTCTTGTACTTTCATTTCAAAAATCTCAAAGCATTTTATATGTGTGATTTCATTATCCATTCTAAATTTTATGTAATGAAAAAATGAGTAGTGATGCTCAAAAAGTTATCAAACTGTGCA
Source organism: Myrmecobius fasciatus (assembly GCA_023553655.1). Taxonomy (NCBI): domain Eukaryota; kingdom Metazoa; phylum Chordata; class Mammalia; order Dasyuromorphia; family Myrmecobiidae; genus Myrmecobius; species Myrmecobius fasciatus. The sequence goes on from JAJPUD010005206.1 coordinate 63,345, forward strand.
TACCCTTTGACCCAGCAGCATTTCTATTGGGCTTATATCCTAAAGAGATCTTAAAGGAAGGAAAGGGACCCACATGTGCAAGAATGTTTGGGGCAGCCCTTTTTGTAATGGCTAGAAACTGGAAATTGAGTGGATGCCCATCAATTGGAGAGTGGCTGAATAAATTATGGTATATGAATATTATGGAATATTATTGCTCTGTAAGAAACGACCAGCAGGATGATTTCAGAGAGGCCTGGAGGGACTTGCATGGACTAATGCTGAGTGAAATCAGCAGAACCAGGGGAACTTACCCAGCAACAAGACTATATGATAATCAATTCTGATGGACATGGTTCTCTTCAACAATGATGTGATTCAAACCAGTTCCTATTGTTCAGCGATGAAGATAGTCATATACATCCAGAGAGAGGCCTGAGGGAATTGAGTGTGGACCACAACACAGCATTTTAACGCTTTCTGTGAATATTTCCCTGCATTTTGTTTTCCTTCTTAGATTGGTTTTTTTTTTCTCTCTTTCTAGATCTGATGTTTCTTGTGCAGTAAGATAACTGTAGAGATATGTATACATGTATTGGATTTGTCATATAATTTAACATATTTAGCATGTATTAGACTACCTGTCATCTAGGGGTGGGGGTGGAGGGAAGGAGGGGAAAAGCTTGGAACAAAAAAAAAAAAAGTTTTGCAAAGGTCAATGTAGAAAAATCACTCGTATGTTCTGTAAATAAAAAGCTTTTAATTAAAAAAAAAGAAAGAAAAAATGAGTAGTGGAATCTAAGCAAGTCTTTGATGGATAGATAGATAGATGACTTTATTTCAATATTAATGATATCCTTTATAATCCCACAAATAAATATATAAAGTTAGGAAAGCAGTGAGACCATCTGAAATTCATGAAAACTAAGGAAGAAGAAGGAACATTAAAGTCTGGCTTCCCAATCAATCCCTTCATTTCATATTTACCTTGCGAAGGGAAAAATCTACAGTGTTATTTCATACCAGTCTTATTTCTACAGAATATTTTTACTCCTTAATCTACCAACAAAATTTAAAATTAAACTAGAAAACACTCAGGATCACAAGCATTTTGATACACCAATGGAACTATCATCTCATCAGTGTATATATTCCCTTTATTAATGCAGAACCAAATCCATCCATGCCTTTCTATTCTGGGACATTCTCTACACCCAATATTCTTCCAGGATATTTTTCCCTTGTGGTATGCTGATATTTTTTTTTCCTGAGACAATTGGGGCTAAGTGACTTGCCCAAGGTCACACAGCTAGGAAGTGTTAAGTGTCTGAGGTCACATTTGAATTCAGGTTTTCCTGACTTTAGGGCTGGTACTCTATCCAATGTGCTACCTAGCTGCCCCTACTGATAAATTTTTAATGACAAATTCTAATAAAAATTTACTTTTAAGTTCAATTTATATTATTATTAACATTTCTCTAATGCTTTCTTGATTCCAGAAAATCAAAATAATAAGTCAGGCCCTAATTTGTAGCATTAGTTGATTTTCAAGGTGTAAATGTTCACATTAATATTAATTTAATGAGCTTGAACTAGCTTGTTCCATGTTGCTGCTTTCCTCTAATAAATGAGGTTTTTTTGGTTATTGACTTTGTGGATACATAGACTGTCCATTTATCTGTTTTTCTGCTCTCCCTATATGCTCACTTTCTTTTCCAATGAAATGTTTCAAATCATACATGCTTATGAATTTGGAGCCACCACAGTCTTCAAGGATTCAAAGCTATGAATACCCCAGAAAATAATGGAGAAAGACTTGTTGAGTGCAAGCAAGCTACAGTAATGATCTGTGTTCAAGAAACAATGAAGCTTAAGGTCTCAAAGGAACTACATAATAAAAATGTATCAATATCACCAATTTGTCGCAATATGAAAATGGGCTAGGAAGTCCCCATTTGGTAATTATCAGAAAAATGAATGTCATTGTACAATGTTTTTTGGGGGGAAGGGTTTAAACAAGTAATACCCAAACTAGATGAAAAAAATGAAAACTTTATTTTAGAATCTGGGTATTTAGTTTATATAATCCCAAACGTATAGATGGCCACTAGATGATGGAATGGATATTGGGTCTGGAATCAGGGAGACCTGTGTTCAAATTCTACCCCAGATACTTACTGTATCTGTAGCTGTGTAACTTGGGCCAAATCCTTTCACATTTATTTGCCTCCATTTCCTCAATTATAAAATAGGGGTAATAATAGCACTTCCCTCCTAGGAATATTATGAGAATCATATTAAATAATATTTGAAAAGTGCCCAGCACAATTTCTATCATGTATTAGATGCTATCATTATTAACATTATTATTTGTTGTTTGTTGCTGTTGTTACTGATGATTTTTTTTTAAGTTAGATCACTGGTTGAAGTTTACAATCAGTTGTTTGGGGAAATATTAATACGATCTCAGAATAGTAAGCTAATAAGCTATTCTTTTCATAAATCCTGGGCAGCTACATGGCATAATGGATAGAGTGCCACGTCTGAAGTCAGAAAGACCTAATTTCAAATCTCACCTCAAACGCTAACTATATGACCTTGGACAAATCATTTAATACACTTGCCTCAGTTTCCTCATCTGTAAAAAATAAGTTGAAGAAAGAACTGGCAAACCACTCCAGTATCTTTGCCAATAAAACCCCAAATGGATTCACAAAGAGCTGCACATAACTGAAATGAATGAACAAATTATAATATCTTATTCCTTTCAGAGGGAAACAATCTTTTTTTTTTCTATTTTATTTCAGATTAAATAGAACATCTCCATTCTTAATAAGGTTTGATTCTGGGGAGGAGAAATTTATATATTTATTGTTCTTCATTCTTGAAGAGAACCAAAATGACATAACTATGTTAGAATCAAATTATAGTGTGTCCAACTATGGCTGATGAGATCAATATGAGTTCAGAAGGTTTTACCTCAAATCAGGCATAAAAAGTCCAAGTGAATCTTTGGGGTAAATTGCTTAAATTTGTTCATCTCCCATTTCTTTTGAGCTACTGCAATTCTGCTTTGCTCACAGAGCACAGCATCATCTCTGATAAGGGCACACCATGCAGGGCAGTCCTGTGCCAGTGTCTCCGAAGTCACAATCAATTCCAAAGTTTTTAGGAGAGACTTTGAGAGTATCCTTGTAACACTTTTTCTGATCACCTTGTGAGCACTTTAAGGCTTACAACACAATTTACATACATTCTCATTTGAAAGTCACAAAAGCCTTGTGAAATAATAAGAGTGATGAGAATATATACTGGATATCCCAAATCAGTGCAGTTGAAAGCTATTATGACTCTAAATTGAACTAAGACTTTTGGAACTTCCTTTAAGCATTTTGAGGTTCACAAAGCATTTTATATATGCTAACTCATTTGATTCTATAGAATTTAGAGTTCAGTTAGTTCATATGGGAAAAGATGAGGAAACTACAGCTCTAAAACATTAACCAACTTGTCTTAGGCTACAGAACCAGTATCAGAATTGGAATTTGAACTCATTTCCCTGAGTCCAAGTACAGTATTTTTTTCCCACTAAACTATACAATACCTAAAAATATATCAAGATACAGTAATAACCTTTCTAGTTTTGATGATGAATTTCACTCTCCCATCTCATGCTTCAAAAGTACTAATGAGAATAAAGAAGCTTTACTTTTATGGTTAATGAATGGATGAAAAAATTAAAGCTATGTATAATAATATGGAAAAAATGCTCTAAATCACTATTGATTAGAGAAATGCAAATTAAAACAATCCTGAGGTACCACCTAACACTTATTAGATTGTCTTTTTGCTTTTTTTCTTTCTTGTGGTTATTTCTTTTTATTCTGATTTTTCTTTCACAACATAACTAATATGGGAAAATGTTAATAGGATAATCTATATCAGACTGCTTGCCATCTTGGGGAAGAGGGAGAGGAGAAAAGAAAAATATTGGAACTCAAATCTTGTAAAAATAAATGTTGAAAATTTCCACACATCACTTGAAAAAATACCATACTATCAAGTGGAAATTTAAAAAAAAAAAAAAAACACTTTGCCTTGTAAAGTGGATAGGTATTTAAGTATTTATTACTTAAATACTTCCTACTTTTTATATTTGTTGATGACAGAGGCAGCATTGTGAGAGAGGGAAAAGAACAATCAACTTGGAGTCAAGAGAAGCCTGAATTTAAATCCTGTTTCAAATATTTTCTAGCTATGAGCAAGTTCCAAGTCTCACAAAATCATAAAAGGGAACTGGAAGGAAATTATGCTACCATCTAGTCCAATCACCCCATGTTAAAAGATGAAGAAACCTTGAGGCCCAGAGAGATTAAATTATTTAGTTACAGTCACACAAATAATAAGCATTAAAGTGAAATTTGAACCCAAATTTTCTATTTTCAGAGTCAGTGCTCTTTCTCCTTCCTCATGTAAAATGGGAAAAATAATAGCACCTAACCAACAGGATTGTCATAAGGCTCAAATGGGAAAATATATACAAATATATGTATATATATATATACATATATATACATATATATGTACATATATATATAAGTCACCATGGTCAAAAGAAAAGAAAAACTGGTGATAACTCTAAAAAAGAATATCTTATTCTATTTATTCTACTATATTACTAAGTATTACAATACTTAATCTCCTAAAAAGAGTATGAGCTTTTCTCACAGCCCTCAGTGTCTCAAAGGTCAGGGACTTCAGGGTTTATATAGCCATTAATACTTCATCTGATTCTACCAATTAGTATGGTTTTTGGTCATACAGATATCAGTACGATTTATTACTGACTACAGCCTCTAATTCATTTCAAAAATTGTCATTGTTGTTCTGTCATTTCAGTCTCATCAAGTTCTTCATGACACCATTAGGGGTTTTCTTGGCAAGATACTGGAGTGGTTAGCCATTTTTTTTTTTTTCTCCAGCTCATTTTACAGATGAGGAAACAAGGCAAACAGGATTAAGTGATTTGCTAGGGATCATATAACTAATAAGTATCTGAGGCCAGATTTATTGACTGTAAACCAGGTGCTCTATCAATTCCACCCATCACTACCCTAGATATTTTTAAACAATACCAACTTATCTTAGTTGACAAAACTGTATGCCTCCTTGGTAGGCAAAGGGTCAACAATCAGTCATCAAGCATTTATTAAGTGTTTACTATAGGTGCTATATGGCATAGGCAATATTTTAGGCTATAACATAGGTGATACGATACTATAAAATGAAGTCTTTCTAGTAACTAAAGACTTTCTGGGCCTTAAACAAGATTAGTTTATACCAAATTCTATGCTAAGGTAAAAATGTGTTGACTAAAAGATTTTTAAGAGTCTTCAGAGACCATCTGATTCTTCTTGGCCATTACTTCTAATTAGATTTGAACCAATATAATATCTAAAAAAATAAAATAAAGGATGAGTATAAGAAATCTTAGTAAGTCTCAGTCATGTCCTTGGAGTATTTTCTGTGATTGTAAGGAATCACAATGAATATCAACCAAGTCCCTTTGTATAACCTTGTACTGAGAACATGAGAATGTGCTTGCAATTATTTGATAAGACACTGGGAGGCACAGGAAGAGCCGGCCACTTTTCCTTGTGCTTGATTTAAGACCTTCTTTTGAGCTTTGCCATGTGTTTCCCCTGGGAAACTTGGCCAATTCTCTGAGTAAAACCAGCTGGCTTAAGGGAATGAATGAACTACTCCCCCTGGTGGAAGCCCCCAAATCTGGGACACTGTTCTGTCCAAGGGGTTATATATCACATAATAAATTTGGCACAGTGCCTTCTTTGTTCTCAGACTATATAAACCCCATGGTGGGGTAGACACTTGGGAGCTTCACTCAGAAAGGAATGCCTTGCCTGAGATTTGTTTTCCTCTCTGGAGTTGACTGGGGCCAGCTCTGTGATTTGGGGATCCTCCAGCCAGAAAGCTCAGGACTTGATGTTCCCCAAATTGGTGATAATGTATGTTCCCTGTTTGTCTGTCTATCTTTGTTATAATTGTGATAACAGCATCTGTTAAGTTGTGTATTGTTTCTCTATTACAAGTTTCTTCTTCCCTTATGTCTTGATTAAATCAAGGTTCTGAGCAGTAATAAACTAATACTCATCCCTGCTAAGTCTATGCCTGTTGAACACGAATTCTGAACCTAGATTAATCTTACAAGGAGAAAGTGAAAATTATACCTTATATCATTTTAACACTGCATCTTGTATTTCCCTGAAAATTGACTGCATAGCCTATGGTGGATGAATGAAAAGTGACTGAATTGAGTGAAAAAGCATTTATTAAGTGTTTGCTGTGCTCAATATATGTATGTATGTATATATGTGTGTGTGTTTATATAAATTATTTGAATATACATGCCTGGGTTTTAACTCAAAACCCCTAGGGATATGGCAAATTACACTCTTCACTCCTTTCTGACCTCATTATTTTTATGCAGGTACCAAAAAAAAAAAAAAAAGCTTAAAATGAATAACAGGGCAAACAGAAAAAAAGGAAACCTTAACCACCTCAATTCATTACATTACACAAAAGCATAGTTCCATTGGGCGTTGAGGAGTTAGAGTTGGGAAAATTGCTATACTGTAAAAAGGCACTCAAGCTAACTATTGCATATGTTTTAATATTCCCTTAGTAAAATTCTAGTGGTGCACAATAAACTAGAACAGTAGCTTTGAGATTAAAGGAATAAATATATGAACTATTGTAAAAACCTCTATCTGCCTCAGTTTCCTCATTTATTAAAAAAAAAGAGAGAGAGAGATGAAAATAGTAACAAATTCCCAGGGTTGCTATGAAGGTAAACTGAGATCGTTTTTGTAGAACTCTTTGCAAACCATTAAAAAGCTAATTATTACTATTATTATTATTAGCATTATAATTATTAGGTCTTCCTGCTTCTACTGTATTCCGTCTGTAGTTCATCATCTCTATAATTGCCTCCAAAAAGCACAGACTAAGAATCTTTCATAAATCACAAATTCTTCAGCTTAGCATTTAAAGATCTTTACAGACTGGCTCCCACCTTCCTTTCCATCTTTTTTCACATCACTCACCTTCATATACTCAGTGAAATCTAGACTAACTGGCCTATTTGTTATTCCCTAAATTCAGCATTCCACATCTGGCTCTTGTTGCCTTTACACTCTATTCCTCTTCCTCTCCTTTGCTATTTACCAAATTTCTGAGGTTCTTCAATGCCCAAATCAGGTACCATAGAAGCCTTTATAAAACATCATAGTTATCATGCTTTCTCCCTCTTCAAATTACCTTGCACTTACTTATCTGTTTAAATATCATGTAATCCCTTCAAGTAGAATGTAAACTTCTTGAGGGAAAGTAGTAATTTTTTATTTGTTTTTGTATCCCCAGTATATAGAAGCTTATCTTACATATAATATGTGCTTTATCAATGCTTGTGAATGAATGAACAAATGAATCTCCTGAAAAGTAATAATCTCACACTGGAAAATCATAAAAAAAAAGAAAAGCATGATCCAAAAGAAGAAATATAAAAAGAAACTCTTCACTCCTTAGCAGAAGTAGAAGATCCACAAATGTTATATTTTGGATATATTTTCAGACTTTTTTTGATATGTTGATCAATTGGGGTTTTGGGGTTTTTTATTTTTTGTCTTTAAAAATATTAAATGTTAAAAAAAAATTAAATGTTCAATGGGATGGCTTTTTGGAAAGAGAGGAAAAGATAATGGAAGAAATTAGAAGTATGTTAAAATACAACCAAAAAAATCAATAAAAATTTTTATTTTTAAAGATGTTGCCCTAGAACCAGTAGAAAATTGCAGCTCAGGGGCAACTAATTGGTGCAGTGGATAGAGCACCAGCCTTGAAGTCAGGAAGACCTGAATTCAAATCTAGTCTCAGACACTTAACACTTCTTAGCTGTGTGACCCTGGGCAAGTCACTTAATCCCAATTGCCTCAGCAAAAAAAAAAAAAAAAAAGAAAGAAAAAAGAAAATTACACTTCATTTATAGTCTTTATAGTTATACAAAAATATTTATTTTATATCTTTTGTATTTGTGTGATTGTATAATAAGCCCAAATATTATTTCAGATGAGGGGATTTGCAAAACTGCATATAAATACAAATTTATTTCATCCTAGAAAGATTTAAAGACAATAAGTATTGGACTATATACCAAAATGAAAGGAAAATCTATTGAGTCAAAACTCCATGCAATGCCAAAATACAAAAATCTGCATTCATATAGCTATTTTGTTTGCATTTTTTTCAAGTATTCACATTTCTAAACATCAGATTACTTAACTAATTTTGGTGAATTATACAAAATAGTCTATACTATAGAAAAATCCACTCCTCTGTGTAATTCTACTAAGAATTGTATGAATTTTCAAATATATATTTATTAAGCAGTTTTCAAAATGTATGCATAACTTATATTTTGTTTTTTCTTTTAAGGATTCATTTTAGTTAAAGGATATTTTTGTTAGTCTCATTTTTGTGCTCGTTGTGTTGTATAAATAATTATTAATAGTTTTAAAACTTCAATGAGTTAAAATATTTATCTTTCAACTCTGAAAATTATTCAGAAATAGTTATTTCTTGGAAAAAGTAATGAATGAAGTGAAAAAAAAAAGCATTTATAAATGCCTATTATGTGACAAGTATTGTGCTAAACCCTGGAGATATAAATACAAAATCTAACACAATATAACCTTCAAAGAACTTTTATTCTAATAGGGAGAGACAACACATACAAAGGAATGGTGTCCAGAGATGGATATTTTAGTTAGAAAGTTACAAGGATGATGAGTAAATCTATAGGGGAGCAGTAGAAGTGTCAGTACTGATATTTTATTATGGTTGCAAAAATAGAAAGCAGTTAGGAAGAGAAGTAAGGAGCATACTCAAATCGTGGTGGGACAGATGACAAGAAGATAGTTCCAGGGTTAAAACAAAACATGGCTAGGACCAGTTTAAGTTAAAGAAGCCATTCAAGGTTCACCTGTCTGGGCAGTGGAGTTCCAAGACAGGAATTCAGCAAAGAAAGAGCTAAATCCTCAGCTGGTCACACTAGTTGGCTCATAGTAAAGTGAATTGCTGACCAGAGGTTCCCAACCCCCACCCCGACATGAGGGACTATATAATTATGCTTTACAGTTGAAACTGGAATTTTGAAATGTAACAACATAATCCAATAACAACAGAGGAATAAAATTGTCAAAACATGCATCTTCATCAACCTAGTATTTTTTTCTTGTTTCTGTATCTTCATATAAGAACTTAACATTGGGGGGCGGAGCCAAGATGGCGGAGTGAAAAGGTGACTTTCTGCCTCTCCTCCGATCTTCTCTCAAATCAACAATAAAATAAGCCTCTGAACTGATCTTCAAGTCAAGGAACTCAGAAATATTTGGGCACGGCTCTCTGGAGAACTTCATATCAGGTTAGTCGGACTCAGACAGAGAGACAAATAGACGATCCCTGTGCAGGCCAGAAGTGAGGGTGGGACTCAGCTCAGCTCATCCTGGAAGAAATTCCAAACTCCAAACTCCAAATTCCAAACACCTGGAGTTTATCTGAGGCACTCGGGACACTCTGCCCTGATTGGGGGCAGGTGTTCTGGCAGACTTGCCTTGTTTAAGGAGTAATTCGGACTTAGTCCTAGCCCCCACCGGCCCAGCACCTTAAGTCAACTCGCCGAAGTGCCCCAGGGCAAAGCGTCTTCAGCCGAGTTTTTTTTTTTTCCCCTACCTTAAAGAGACATCCACTCTGTCTAAAAAAAAAATGATGAAGAAGCAAAAGAGAGCTCTCACCATAGACAGCTTTTATCAAGGCAAAGAAACGACCTCAGATACAGAGGTTTCTTTAGACAAAAATCCAGAAAAAAACAGCAAGGACCATCACTGGTCCCCGTTTCAAAAGGCCTTTCTGGAAGACTGCATAAAGAACCTCAAAAGAGAGCTGGAGGATAAATGGGAAAATAAATTGAAATCAGTGCAAGAAGGACACAGTATCTTGCAAGAAGGATATGATACTCTGCAAAAGAGATATGAAAAAGACACCAATTTATTAAAAAATAAAATTAGTGAAGTGGAAAAAGAGTGCAGTGAACAAATTGGCCAGTTACAAAAGGAACT
>JAJPUD010005206.1:78516-111597 GCA_023553655.1 Myrmecobius fasciatus
AAAAAAAAAAAATGATGAAGAAGCAAAAGAGAGCTCTCACCATAGACAGCTTTTATCAAGGCAAAGAAACGACTTCAGATACAGAGGTTTCTTTAGACAAAAATCCAGAAAAAAACAGCAAGGACCATCACTGGTCCCCGTTTCAAAAGGCCTTTCTGGAAGACTGCATAAAGAACCTCAAAAGAGAGCTGGAGGATAAATGGGAAAATAAACTGAAATCAGTGCAAGAAGGATATGATACCCTGCAAAAGAGATATGAAAAAGACACCAATTTATTAAAAAATAAAATTAGTGAAGTGGAAAAAGAGTGCAGTGAACAAATTGGCCAGTTACAAAAGGAACTGAAAAAGGTAACTAAAGAAAACAACACTTTAAAAATAAGAATTGAACAAATGCAAGTGAATGACTCACTAAGACTTGAAGAATCAGTCAAACAAAAACAAAAAAATGAAAAATGAGAAGAAAATATGAAATATCTCCTAGGAAAAACAACTGACTTAGAAAATAGATCTAGGAGAGACAATCTAAGGATTATTGGACTTCCTGAAAGCCATGATCAAAAAAAGAATCTAAACACTATCTTCCAGGAAATCCTGAAAGAAAACTGCCCTGAGATTGTAGAATCAAAGGGCAAAATCACCACTGAAAGAATTCACCAATCACCTCCTGAAAGAGACCCCAAAATTAAAACCCCAAGGAATATCGTGGCTAAATTTCAGGACTATAGCATCAAGGAACAGATTCTGCTAGCAGCTAGAAAGAAACAATTCAAATACCGAGGATCAATAATTAGAATTACACAGGATCTGTCAGCCTCCACACTGAAGGATCGAAGGGCCTGGAACCAGATATATCGAAGGGCAAAGGAACTTGGATTACAGCCAAGAATAACCTATCCAGCTAGAATGAGCATTATCCTCCAGGGAAGAAGATGGTCATTCAATGATATAGGTGAATTTCACCTATTTCTAATGAAAAGACCGGATCTGAACAAAAAATTCAACCTCCAAACACAGAACTCAAGAGATGCATAAAAAGGTAAAAAGGAAAGGACTCTTGAGAACTTTATTTTTACTAGGGGGATACTCAAAGTTTGGGGGTATAATTAACTAAATATTACTTTGATAATATGAAAAAGAGAACTAGAGGGGAAAAGGTTGTCATACTGGGGAAAAGAGGGGAAAAGTGGTAAAATAAGATCTAAAAAAAAAGGAGGTAAAAACAAGGTAAAATCACTTGAAGAGGCAAAGAAAACCTAATATAATTGAGAGAAAGAGGGGAGGGAGACGAGCACTGTGTAAATCTTACTCTCATCAGGTTGGGCTCTAAAAGTGTATATCAGACATTTGATTTCACATAGAAACTTGTCTGTTGCTAGAGGGAAGTGGGAGGGAAAGGAGGAAAAGTAAGGGACAAACTAATAGAAGGGAAAATAGAAGAATCAGGGGAAAGGAGTAAAAACAGGGGGAGGGGTTCTAAAGGGTAGAGTATTGTTTGGGGGAGAGGGTCATCAAAAGCAAAGTACTGAGGAGGGAGGAAGGGAGAAAGGGGAAAGGAAAGGGGAGTATTGTTTGGGGGAGGGGTCATCAAAAGCAAAGTACTGAGGTGGGGGGAAGGGAGAAAGGGGAAAGGAAAGGGGAAAACATAACTTGGGTAAATAAGATGGCAGGAAATAAAGAATTAGTTATTCTATCTGTGAATGTGAATGGGATGAACTCTCCCATAAAGCAGAAGCGGATATCAGACTGGATTAAAAACCAGAATCCCACAATATGTTGTCTACAAGAAACACATCTAAAACATAGTGACACATATAGGATGAAGGTAAAAGGCTGGAGCAGGACCTATTATGCTTCAGGTGAACAAAAAAAAGCAGGGGTAGCAATCCTTATCTCAGATCAAGTAAAAGCCAAGATAGATCTAATCAAAAGAGATAAGGAAGGAAACTATATTTTATTAAAGGGTACCATAGATAATGTAGCAATATCTATACTAAATATATATGCACCAAGTGCAATAGCACACAAATTCCTAGGGGAGAAATTAAGAGAGATGCAAGAAGAAATAGACAGCCAAACGATACTAGTGGGGGATCTCAACCTTGCTCTCTCAGAATTAGATAAATCAAACTACAAAATAAACAAGAAAGAAACTAGGGAGATAAACCAATTGTTAGAAAAGTTAGGTATGATAGATCTATGGAGAAAGTTGAATGGAGACAGTAGAGAGTTTACTTTTTTCTCAGCAGTCCATGGAACCTATACAAAAATTGACCATGTATTAGGGCATAAAAACCTTAAAATCAAATGCAGAAAGGCAGAAATAGTAAATGCATCCTTTTCAGATCATGATGCAATAAAAATCACATGCAATATAAGGCCAGGAGAAAATAAACCAAAAGGTAATTGGAAATTAAATAATCTAATCCTGAAGAATGAATGGGTGAAAGAGCAAATCATAGACACAATCAATAATTTCATCCAGGAGAATGACAATGAGGAGACAACATACCAAAATTTGTGGGATACAGCCAAAGCAGTTTTAAGGGGCAATTTTATATCTCTAGATGCTTACTTGCATAAAATAGAGAAAGAAAAGATCAATGAATTGGGCTTATTATTAAAAAAAACTAGAAAAAGAACAAATTAAAAACCCTCAATTAAATACCAAATTGGAAATTCTAAAAGTAAAAGGAGAAATTAATAAAATCGAAAATAAGAAAACTATTGAGTTAATAAATAAAACTAAGAGTTGGTTCTATGAAAAAACTAACAAAATAGATAAGCCTTTAGTTAATTTGATAAGAAAAAGGAAAGAGGAAAATCAAATTGTTGGTCTCAAGAATGATAAGGGAGAACTTTCCTCCAATGAAGAGGAAATTAAAGCAATAATTAGGAGTTACTTTGCCCAACTCTATGCCAGTAAGTTTGAAAATCTGAATGAAATGGAGGAATATCTACAAAAATATAGATTGCCGAGGTTAACAGAAGAGGATATAAATTATTTAAATAGTCCCATATTAGAAAAAGAAATAGAACAAGCCATTAACCAACTCCCTAAGAAAAAATCTCCAGGGCCAGATGGATTTACATGTGAATTCTACCAAACATTCAAAGAACAATTAATTCCAATACTACACAAACTATTTGAGAAATTAGGGACAGAAGGTATACTGCCAGAATCCTTCTATGAGACCGATATGGTGCTGATAGCTAAACCAGGTAGGGTAAAAACAGAGAAAGAAAACTATAGACCAATTTCCCTAATGAATATTGATGCAAAAATTTTAAATAAGATTTTAGCAATGAGATTACAGAAAGTCATCCCCAGGATAGTACACTATGACCAAGTAGGATTTATACCAGGGATGCAGGGCTGGTTCAATATTAGGAAAATTATCAGCATAATTAATTATATTAATAACCAAATTAACAAAAACCATATGATTATCTCAATAGATGCAGAAAAAGCCTTTGACAAAATCCAACACCCTTTCCTATTAAAAACACTAGAGAGTATAGGAATAAATGGGCTTTTCCTTAAAACGATCAGTAGCATCTATTTAAAACCATCAGCAAGCATCATATGTAATGGAGACAAACTAAAACCATTCCCAATAAGATCAGGAGTGAAACAAGGCTGCCCACTGTCACCATTACTATTTAATATTGTATTAGAAATGTTAGCTTTAGCAATTAGAGAAGAAAAAGAGATAAAAGGAATCAGAGTAGGTAATGAAGAAACCAAATTATCACTCTTTGCAGATGACATGATGGTATACTTAGAGAACCCTAGAGATTCAACTAAAAAACTACTAGAAACAATTCACAACTTTGGCAAAGTTGCAGGATTCAAAATTAATCCACATAAATCATCAGCATTTTTATATATTACCAACAAAGTTCAGCAGCAAGAGATACAAAAAGAAATTCCATTCCAAATAGCAGATGATAGGATAAAATATTTGGGAATCTATCTGCCAAGGAAAAGTCAGAAACTATACGAACTAAACTACAAAACACTTTCCACACAAATAAAATCAGACCTAATCAATTGGAAAAATATTAAGTGCTCATGGGTAGGCAGAGCGAACATAATAAAAATGACAATACTACCCAAACTAATCTACTTATTTAGTGCCATACCAATCAAACTCCCAAGAAATTATTTTACAGATCTAGAAAAAATAGTAGCAAAGTTCATTTGGAAGAACAAAAGGTCAAGGATTTCAAGGGGATTAATGAAAAAAAAGGCAGATGAAGGTGGCCTTGCTCTACCAGATCTAAAACTATACCATAAAGCAGCGGTCATCAAAACCGTTTGGTACTGGATAAGAAATAGAGCAGTGGATCAATGGCACAGGATAGGTTATCAGGACAACCTAGGCATTAACCTTAACAATCTAGTGTTCGATAAACCCAAAGACCACAGCTTTTGGGATAAATACTCTCTATTTGACAAAAACTGCTGGGAAAATTGGAAACTGGTATGGAAGAAATTAGGGCTTGACCCATACCTAACACCACATACCAAGATAAGATCTAAATGGGTTCATGATCTAGATATAAAGAGGGACTTTGTAAGCAAGTTAGAGGAACGTAATATAGTTTATCTCTCAGACCTGTGGAGGTGGAACAAATTTATGTCCAAAGAAGACTTGGAACTCCTAATTGAACACCAGATGGATAATTTTGACTATATTAAGTTAAAAAGTTTCTGTACAAACAAAACAAATGCAGACAAGATTAGGAGGGAAGCATCTAATTGGGAAATCATCTTTACATTTAATGGTTCTGATAAAGGCCTCATTTCTAAAATATATAGAGAATTGTCTCATATATATAAGAATTCAAGCCACTCTTCAATAGATAAGTGGTCAAGGGATATGAACAGACAATTTTCAGATGATGAAATTAAAACCATCTCTAGCCATATGAAAAGTTGCACCAAATCACTATTGATCAGAGAAATGCAAATTAAGACAACTCTGAGATACCACTACACACCTGTCAGATTGGCTAAAATGACAGGAAAAGATAACGATGAATGTTGGAGGGGATGTGGGAGGGCTGGGACACTAATACATTGTTGGTGGAACTGTGAACGGATCCAACCATTCTGGAGAGCAATTTGGAGCTATGCTCAAAAAGTTGTCAAACTGTGCATACCCTTTGACCCAGCAGTGTTTCTACTGGGCCTATATCCCAAAGAGATCTTAGAGGAGAGAAAGGGACCCACATGTGCAAGAATGTTTGTGGCAGCCCTTTTTGTAGTGGCTAGAAACTGGAAACTGAACGGATGCCCATCAATTGGAGAGTGGCTGAATAAATTATGGTATATGAATGTCATGGAATATTATTGTTCTGTAAGAAACGACCAGCAGGACGATTTCAGAGAGGCCTGGAGAAACTTGCATGAACTGATGCTGAGTGAAACGAGCAGAACCAGGAGATCATCATGCACAGCAACAACAGTATTACATGATGATCAATTCTGATGGACATGGCTCTCTGCAATAAAGAATTGTCTCAAACCAGTTCCAGTTGTTCACTGAAGAAAACCATATACACCCAGAAAGAGGGACATGAAATATGGACCACAAAGTAACATTTTCATGATCTCTATTGACATTTGCTTGCATTGTGTTGCCTTTCTCTGATTCTTTTTTTTCTTGTAGATAGGATTTTTCTTGCATAACTTCTCAAGCATTTCAACATTATTAACATGTAGTGGACTTCCTGCCATCTGGGGGAGGGGAGGGGACTGGGGGTAAAATTTGTATTGGAAAGCTTTGTAAAGATCAAGGTTGGGGAACTACCCATACATATGTTATACAAATAAAAAGCTTAAAAGAAAAAAAAATATATAAAAAAATAAAATAAAAAATAAAATAAAAAAAATAAAAAAAAAGAACTTAACATTAATTTGTCCAACATTTTAATACTGTTGTGTTAATTCTATAGTTTAATCCTATTAAAGAATCTTAGATTTGAAAAGGACTGCAGAGATTATTTAGTCCAATTTAGTCCAATTTCTTCATTTTACACATGAGGAAACTGAATATCAGTTGTCCAAGGTCACACAGCAAGATAGTGATAAAGCTCATACTGATTTCCTTGCCAATGTTCTATTCACTTGTATTGCCAAATCAAAGAAAGTTATGCTAGATTAAATTCAGACTTTAAATATCCCTGAATAGTTATGTCAAATAATGCATAGAATACATGTTTTTAATTGACAAATGCACTTTAAATAGCAAGGTCAGCTCTATGGTGAATTTATCACTGCTTAAGAGCAACTTAAATTGCCAACAGGACAATTTGGCTTGGTAAAACACATGCTAAAAGTTTTATAGTGATCAAAAAGTTAATGGGACATTACAACAAGCTTAATCGGCAAAGTCAGGCCTCCTTCCTCAGCAAATCACCCATTGATTCTTAAGCAGACATCTGCTTATTGGTCAAAGCCAATATGTTGGGGACATTTTAAAGGAAATTACTATTGATAAACCAAAGTTATTGATGAACTATTTATAATTTTGTGCATTTCCTTAATGGAATTTTTCCTTTTATGCTTTTTTTTTTAAATCCTTGGGACTATTACTTCCCGTTATAGTGAAACAATCACTTTCTCTGATAATTCATTACATTACACCATAAATTCATGGAAATTAAAAATGAGAACTGGAAAACAGTAATGAGTGGTAATGGGAAGATTTCCTTATGTCCAATTTATATCTGTATTAGAAACAAATGAGACTATGACATTCAGTTTCAAAAATACCAGGAAAAAATATTAATGAATCAATACATTAAATGCCTGAAGGTCAAAAAAGAATCAGAGTTATGATCTTGAGTCTTAGTTAACAGGTGTTTATTAGGTACATGCTATATAACCATGGCGTTAGACACTGGGGGAAGGGGGGAGGGGGAGGGGGAAGAGAGGGAGGAGAAAGAAAGAAAGAATCTTTAGGAATTTACACGTGTGATAGCCACAAACAACCAGGGTCAAACAAGATATATTCAGGATAAATTGGAGATAGTCTCCAAGGAAAATCACTAAGATTAAAAAGGGCTGGGAAAGGTTTCTTGCAGGGAAAGGGATTTTTTTTTTTTTTTTTTTTTTGCTTTTGGCTGAGGCAATTGGGGTTAAGTGACTTTCCCAGGGTCACACAGCTAGGAAGTGTCTGAGACCAGATTTGAACTCAGGTCCTCCTGACTTCAGGGCTGGTGCTCTAACCACTTCGCCACCTAGCTGCCCCAGGGAAAGGGATTTTAACTGAGATTTGCAAGAAAGTAAGAAAACCATTCATTGGAAATGAGGAAGAAAAGAGTTCCAGGCATGGAGAAGACAGTGAAAATGGAGTTGGAAGATGGAGGGTCTTAAGTGAGAAAGAGGAAGGAAGCCAGAGTCACAGGATCTCAAAATATGTAGAAGGGAGGAAGTATTAGAAAAATGAAGAGGTAGGAAAGGGTCACATTGAAAAAGAATTAAAGTGTGAGGCGTGAGTCTTCCTAATGCTAAGGAATGGCCTGCTATGTTTTAGTAGACGAACTTCCCATACTCTTTACTGTGGGAAAGAGGTTAGAAATCCAGAGAGTTCTCATGTTTTCAATTCAGTGACAGCAATATGATCAGCTATCAGAAATTTAAGATGTGGTCAGCAAAAACAATGCATCTCTGCAAAGTATGCTCAGAATGAACATGAAAGGAATACATACCTCTCCTCCCGGCTCTTTCAGTTCCAGACCAATACCAGACAAAGACAATTTTTTCCCATCTTGAATAATTTCACCTAAAAAAAGGAAAGTATTAGGTCTTAAAAACAAAACCTTGATGAGAGGAGAGCTTTGCAGATATAATGGTATGGTTATTTGGTAAGAGAAGAAAATTATCCTATTGGGGAGGAGGAGAGTAAAATCTTACTTTCTTCAATCCAAAGACATTTTTGTTGCATGCGTGTTTTTTCTCCTGACACAAATGACATATTAGAAATGACTGCTCAATCATCAGAAATTGATTAAGCAAATGTCCATCAAGTTAGGGTGAAAAAACTGGGTTTCTTCATTTCCCCAGCAGACTACTATTTTTACCCTCCAGAAAAGTAAAAAACATTTACCTTCTTTGATTTACTATTAAGAAGCAACTTCATATAATCCACATAAGGCTGGTCTTAAACTTTTGCCATTGCCACATACTAGCATTGTGACCCTAAGCAAGTCAATTACTCACCCATGGAGGAAAGGTGCCAATTTGCCTTGGTAGAGGGAGGTTCTTTATCTAGGAATCTTTACCTAGGAATTTAAAATCACAAATCTAGTACTTGTCCCGAGCCAAACCAAAAGTATAATTACAGAAACTGAGGTAAAAGAAAGCTTGAAAATCAGTATTTGCCAAGTTAAAAGAATTTTAACTTTGAAAGAGAATTGGAAGGGTGAGAGATCATCTAATCAAACTTCCCTGTTTTAGAGATTAGGAAACTGAGGTACAATGATATCCAATGAATTAATACTGTTATAGTCTCCTTTTCACTGAAAACTAAAAGGCACCTTAAAGATTATCAAGTCCACTTCCCTCTTTTTACAAGTGAGGAAACTGAAGTCCACAGAATTTAAGTGCTTTGCCTTCATAGAATAAGTATCTGAGGTAGAATTCATTCCCTTTTTGATTCAAAATCCATTATACCTAGATTCTTCTCTTTTACTTCACTAAACTGCCTCAAATGAAAAGTGTGACATCCTTTCATCATGTTTGGTTATATTGGACAAACTTAAGTGTCTATAGGAACACAAAACAAATTAAAATTCTCATTTTAGAAAAAATGTTGCATTATAAGAGTAAAGCAATCTCTCCAAGTACTAGTGCCACGACCAAAAAGTTTCCTTGTATTTATTTTGTTTATATTTTATGTTTAGGGTAAGGAGTGAGCTGGAGTCAACTCTAAGAGGTTGCCAGAGTTATTCATTCACTTTTCAGTGTGAGCATTTACACTTTGGCTTAATTTATTGTTTTGCTGATTGTCTAGATTGAGGAAAATGATGTAGAAAGAGTTAATATAGAATGAACTTAAAAGTGTGTCATGTGAACATATGAAGAGGAGGTTGAGTTGTTAAACATCTGTTTATAATTATGTATATAGATTTATCCCCTGATATAATATAAATCTCTCAAGGATAGGAACTGTCTTATTTTTGTCTTCATTTCCCTAGTACCTAACAAAGAGCTTTAAACATCCTAGATGATTAATAAATGATTGATTGAATAACATTTTATAGGATCATGGAATCCCAAATTTAGAGCTGGAAAGAACCAAAAACCTGAAAAATGAAGAGGTGAAATGATTATCCAGGATCATATAGCTAGTAAATGTCTAATAGGAGAGATGTCAAAGATTTCTATTTTAGTTATGAATGAATGAGAGCAGAGAAAATGGAGATTATTTGCCATTGTATAAAGTTCATGTGCTCAAGAAATCTAAAAGGAAAAGAAACAAGTATTTATGAAGTGACTACTATATGCCAGATGCTATACAAATATTATTTCATTTGATCTTTACAACAAACCTATGAGGGAGGGAGGTTCTAGTAGTATTCCCCATTTTTAAAATGAGGAAACTAAAACAAACAGAGTTAAGTAAGTTGCCTGGGCTCACACCCCTAGTAAAATGTTTG
This sequence comes from Myrmecobius fasciatus, assembly GCA_023553655.1. Taxonomy (NCBI): domain Eukaryota; kingdom Metazoa; phylum Chordata; class Mammalia; order Dasyuromorphia; family Myrmecobiidae; genus Myrmecobius; species Myrmecobius fasciatus. The sequence continues at coordinate 88,188 of JAJPUD010005206.1, forward strand.
AAAAACTATATTTGAACTCATGTCTTATTGATTCCAGGTAGCTGAGTGATAGAGTAAAGAGCCTGGAATCAGGAAGTCTCATCTTCCTAAATTTAAGTCTGGTCTCAGATACTAGCTGTGTGACCCTAGACAGGTTGCTTAACCCTGTTTGCCTCAATTTTCACATCTGTAAAATGAGTTGGAGAAGGAAATGGCAAACTACTTTTTGCCAAGAAAACCCCAAATGGGGTTACAGAATTGGACAGGACTAAATTACTGAAACTTTTCCAACCTGCCAAATGCACAAAAGAAGCCTCATTTCTTTCTTTTTAGACTTATGCTTTACATTTGAGAAGTGACACAGCCCATTCCCAGCATAGAGGGAAAGGGAAAGGGAATCATTCACTAACTTTGTATATAAAGTGCCTACTCCAAGTCTGACAATGTGCTATCTCCTAATCATTAGTTGCCTACAACCTCATCACTAAGGACTGGTGATATAAAACAAATTAATCAATCCCTGGTTTCATTATACCAGAAAAGAGAACATGTGAATAGATACATGAATGCTGTGGATATATACAAAATCAATGAACAAACAAAATAAGCATGTATTAATCATGTAAGGTACTCTGATAAGCCTTGGGATTACAAAGGGGAAAAAAATCAGTCTTTATCCTCGAGGAGTTTAAATTTTATCAGGAAATATAACAAATACTATGTATTTATAGATATATACAAAATTATACAAGGTGATGGGGGAATTGGAAGAAGGTGCTTGAGGAGGGGAAGAGAGGCCATAAATGAGCAAAAAACTCTTGAAGAGAACTATGGATTCTAAGAAACAGAAGCAGGCATATCAAGACTGGGTTATGGCCTGGGCAAAGACTGAAAAACCAGGAGGTGGAATTTGCTTTATGGAGAAACAGCAATTAGGCCCTTTGGGCTGAGGCAAACTGGGTTAGGGGCAACAATCTATAATCAAACCTGGAAAGATTGTTTGGAGTCAGATTTTGAAGGGCTTTAAATGCCAAGCAGATAAGTTTGTATTTTGTCCTAACAGCAATTAGGGAACCACAGAAGCTTCTTGAGCAGAAGTGATCTGATTAAATCTTAGCTTTAGCAATACTAATTCCACCTCTGTAGGAAGAGGCTCCATTGAAGGGGGATGGGAACTATACACAAGACTGGTGAAGGCTACCGAAATTATCCAGGTAAAAGGTGATAAAAGTCTGAACTAGGGATACTGAACAAAAGAGAACTGACAAATCTCTAGTTTCTCCTAAATTTGTATTTGACAGTGTTTATTATAATAAGTACTATGAATTCCTAGAACAATATTTATAGTTAAATACAGAAACACTTTCTGTTTTACAGTAACAGAATCCTGGTAAAAGAGAAGCTGTACAAAGTAATTTTGTTAACCTTATCCTGCAATCAAATTCCTACTAAGGTAATTATAGGGATTAAGAAACTTACTAGTGTTGGTTTTTTTTGCTTTTTGCTGAGGCAATTGGGGTTAAGTGACTTGCCTAGGGTCACACAGCTAGGGAATGTTAAGTGTCTGAGACCTGATTTGAACTCAGGTCCTCCTGACTTCAGGGCTGGTGCTCTATCCACTGCACCACCTAGCTGCCCCACTAGTGTTGTTTTTTAAATTGGGGTATGTTATTCTTTATCATTTCTAGATATAAATAATATTTGTGTATTGTGAATTATGTTGGCTACATTTCAATGGTTTGTAGAATGATTCCTGTTTCATTTACAAGGCATTGTAGAATGTTTCTAGATGAAATGAGAAAAAGATGGAGGATGGGGGGGGGGAGAAAGAGAGAGAGAGAGAGAGAGAGAGAGAGAGAACAAGCTATATACTTACATATAATGAATGTCATTTTTTATTATCATTAGTTGTAATGGTGGTAGTAATTATGACCTTATGGTCATAAGTGTAACACATATTACAAATGCAACTAAGATGTTAAATAAGAAGATATATTAATTAGAATATTTCATTTATTATATGGTATTTGCATATATATAAATGACAGAAAGACAGAGACCAACAGAAACAGAGGCAGAGAAGAGGAAGGGGAAAGGAAAGGAGGGAAATGAGGAGGGAGAGAGGAAGAGAAAGAGAGACTATTAGATTGCAACTGAATTGAGATTAATACTTTTGGGATATCTGATATCTATCAAGGGATGGACCTGTGATTTCACTAGTGCAGGGAATAAGTTAGAAGTTAGAAAGTTGCCTGGAGAAATGAGAAGTTCAATGATTTGTCGATGTACAAAGATCTAGTACATATTAAAAGGCATAACTCGAACCCAGTCTTCCTAATTCCAAGACCAACCCTCTCTAGTATACCATACATCTTCTGAATATATAGTATACATAATCCACTATATTCTATGGCATATAGATGATTCCTGAATGGTGTTTTGGACCAAGACAAACTAAAGAATTGATCCCTAAGGCAAGCAAGAAGAAGGCTCGGATAGAGATCAGTTTAATTCTAAGATCCTACCTTCTGGGGAGGTCATCCAGCCTGAAATTCAAGTGTCAAACCCCTGAGACCCATCCTTTGTAGAGGTCTCAAGCAGTGTTACTTTGCCATATCTTGTCAGAAATCCCAGTCAAGTCCCTGAGGTTAAATTTTCCCTATAAAATCTACTTCTGGGCCATCCCATGGTTGCTGCCCTTCTTTAGATTAGTCTGTTACTGCGTTCTGCCTCATGATGTCTTTTTCCTTCCTCTTCCCCCATGCCACATAGCATTGCTCCTAATTCCACTATGCTTCCCAATCCCCTTTCTTCTTATACCTACCTAATTCTGAGGATGCTATTTCTCTTTCAGAAAACCCCTTTCTATACTCTCCCAACTCTGTTTCATAGCATTCCCAGTGTCTATTGTATCCCTTCATTTTGTCCATAACCTCTTCTCTTAAATAAATCTACCTTTTGCCAAATAGAATGGCTATTTTGAATTCTTCACGTGACCGAACCCCAACTTTTGGTGCCAATCATCATTTGGTGCCTACATCACCCACATCATTTTAGTCCTTGAACCACAGCATTTGGTGCTAAATCCCATATCATAAATCACATTATCTATAACCAGTTTTTTTTTAATATTATAAATCAGGTGAAGAAGGGAAAAAAAAAACTTCACCAACTTAAAACCACCTTTCCACTAAGATATAATGTGTTTTACTTAACAGTCTAAGTACTATTTCTAGGTGCTGAATATACTTTTCCATTTCTAGGCTCGATTAAATTTTCAGCTCCCAGTAACAGATAAGAGTCCTTCCTTCGCAAGAGTTCAATTTGTGTTTCTGTTCTAAGTCCATTGTCTGACATCTTTCAAAGTCTGACCTCAGTAGAGCAAATAAAGGAACTTTCCCTAGTGAATTGTAAATACTGGGTGTAATTTCAATACCAGTCATATATGGAAATTTTTAAGAAAGAAAAGTCTCCAACCAGAACTCCAGCCATTCTTTATCTTCCTTCCCTTTAAGTGTTTTATTTTTATTTAAAGAACCAGTAGTAGATGGGCTTTGTTTTGTTAATTGAAGAGTACTTCCCTATTGCCTCTAAGATAAAATACAAAATCTTCTAGCGTCCAAAGTCCCTTTTGAACCTAGCCCCCTCCCTCCTACTTTCAAGTCTTTTTGTACCTTACTCACCAGTTACTCTTTGATCCAGTAACTACAGTAACTACCGATCTCCTTTGCATTTCCACTAACAGCAACTGGTCTTGCTGTTCCATATCTCCCAATTCTAGCCACTTTCTCTGACTGTCCCTTATGCTTAGAATTCTTTCTTCTTATTGCTGCCTAATGACTTTCCTGATTTCCTTTAACCAACTCATATTACATCTTTACCAGAAGCCTTTGTCCATCCTTCTTAATTCTGTCTTCCCTTCCTTATTTCCTCTTTATCCTATGTATAGCTCGTTTGTACCTTATTTATTTGCTTACTTTCTCCCCCATAGATTGTGAGTTTCTGCTAGCCAGGGACTTTGGCCTTTTTTTTTTTTAATCCCTTCGATTAAAACAAATCGTGGCACAGATTTTTCTGAGTGATTGAGTACCCACCTGCCCTAGGTTATAAGCATTTGCCAGCTCCAACTGTAACATAATATCTTAGCTCCTTATCCCATTCCTCCCTTACTTTTTCACTCCACCTCCAAACATTTCTAAAGTCAAGGTTATGTTGTTCACAAATGCCTTTACCTCCAATTTTACCCTTAGGAGAAGATGAGAAAAGGTCCATCACACTTAATGCTGCTGTATTCAATTCCTTCAACTAATCACCAAAAAAAGAAAAAAAAAATCATCTGGAAATTCTAAACATGCCTCCCCTTCTACAACGCCCACACACCCATGCAAAAAGATATTGAAAATAAGAGAAATATACCTAGTGAGAGTGCCTAGTCACAAGTTCACTTAGAAAAATATAGGAATCGTGGAGATCTAGTCTACATTTTATTAATAAGGAAATAGAAGCTCAGAAATCAAATAATTTGCTTATCACACAAGTCGTAAATGGAGGAAGTGAAGTTGAGCTCCAGTTCTGACTCTTGAAAGAATAAGTGATATCAATAGTGTGGGTACATCGTCCACCCCTGTGGATCACAACCCCTGTCTGCCTCAGTACACAGCCCAAAAAGCCAAAACAAAACAAAAAAATCGCAAGGACAATTCCCTGGTCAGGAGCCCGACTCTGGTTGACTTCGTCATGCCTCACTGCATCCACATTTTAAACCTTTTCTTTCGTAGCTTCGACACACAGGAAGATATATTCCTAATTTTTGCTTCTATGTCCCCTCTGTGCATTTGAGTTTTCAGCTCTAAGACGGAGTGATAGGGAGTTGGAGGGGTGAGCACCCTCTCACCAGCAACATCAAAGTCCTAAAAAAGATGCTTTAACAACACTGCTCACTACCATCAGCCAAAATATGAAAGATAAAAAAATTTGCTCAGTCCTCCTTGGATGGCTCTCCCAGGCAAGAGTCTGGAGAAAGTTCATGCCGCAGTTTGGGAAACTTGGAGAGACCCTGGCACCTCCAGGCACCAAGTTACTCCCCTCTAGACAGAGTTGGCGCAAGAAAACAAGGACGAGCCAGCCGCCTTCGCTCCCGCCCTCTGAGGGTCCCTCCCCTGGGCCGTCCGGCCCCCAGGTGCTCCTCGGGATCCCGAGGGTCCAGAGGCTGGAGGGATTGGGAGGGGGTGGTGAGGAGGGGGACCCGGGCCTGTGACGGGGGTCGGGGTGCAGGCCCCAGGAGAGGGCGCCCTGCACTCAGCAGAGCGCATCTGGTGCCTCTCCCGGGCCCGAGGCGCCCCTGCCGCGCTTGACTCAGCCCCAGCCCCAGCCCCAGCTCAGGTAGGGGTAGGCCGCGCCCCGCCCCGCCCCTCCTCTCCTTTGCTCGGGCGGTCGCGTCAGATTGCACCGCCCTCCTCTGTGCTTCCTCCTCCCTCCCCCCCTCCCCTCTCCGTCCGGCTCCAGGTCCGGCTTCTAGTCCTTCTCCTCCGGGGTTGGCGGCGGCTTCGGCGTCGGTAGCAGCTGAAACTCCCCAAGTTTTGACAGTTTCGCTAGTTGATCGGGCGAGAGGGAGGGGCGCTGCGGCCCGGACGGCGGAGTACGCAGATCTAGCCTCGCTTCTCCTCCTTCTCCTGCCCGCACCCTCCTGCGATCCCCGGCTCCTGATTCGCCTCTCTAGGGCAAGCCGTCCCCGGGAGACGGGAGCGCCCCCGGGCACTCGACTTTAAACCCAAGCTGCCCGGGAAGGCGGTGTGGCCCCGGAGCAGGGGTCGGCACCTCCTCCTTCCTCCTCTCTGCCCCAGAGGTAGGCATTGAGACTCCCGGCTGAGTCATAGAGACACCGGCACCATGTCTCGGGGTCCGGAGGAAGTGAACAAGCTCACCGAAAACACCTACAGAGTAAGGGATTGGGGGACCCTCAATAACCGGCTGAGTTGTGGGAGGGAACTTATGGGAGCTCTTCAGGAGGGCGGAAGAGAGACCCTGGAGGTTCAGTGTTCTAGAGCACGGAAGGGATGCCCAGAAGTTTGCTGGGAAGATAGGAGTGGAGGGGCGAGAGAAAGACGGGGAATCTTCCTGCGATTTGTAAATCGATGCAAGACCACCTTTTGTGTCTCTAGTTAGTGGAGGAAGAACGGAAACAATTCCTCCCTGCTTGGAGTTGTTTGTTCTCTCAGCTCTGGGCTGGGGGTAGTAAGAATTGAAGGGGAAAGAATGGGGCGAGGGAGTTGAGTGAGAGTAGTTGGTGCGCGGTGAAAGAAAACAGTCTTTACCTGTCTCCTGTAGGCTCTGCTAGAAAAAAATTAAAGTCTTTCATTCCCTTTGCTAGGTTTTGTGGCAAAAATTTCTCCCACTTTTACTACTGAAGGGACGCAATCCAAGAGAATCAAACTTCATTTACATTAGTTCCAGTAGACAGAGGTTGACTGGGATTGAAGTAAATAGCCAGATTTATCGTCCCAAGAGGCAAATGTTGATCAAGCTAGAATGGTGCTTTCCAGCAGATTTTTTTTTTCTGCATAAACATTTATATAGAACTCTTTGGATTTAAGGGGCATTAAAGCCAGTGGGTTTTTTTAATAATAATAATAATAATGAATTTTCTGTAAAAATTTAAACCCTGGGAAAAGGCGCTTCCCTTGAAAATTTTTCCATTTTTCATCAAATCACATGAAAATTATAGTTAAAACACATAAAAGTAGCAGTGACATTACTATTACATGTTTTCCAGTAGCCTAAAAAAGGCATCCAGTGTCTAATCTTTAAAAAATAATACTTGCAAGTATGTGAGAGAAACTCCCCATTTAATCAAGAATTACCAGGTGAGCAACAGCTCATTTGTAGTTCCTGCAGCTGAAAAGGCTTTATTGTAGTACACTCATCTTGTTGGATTTTACTAAAGTGGCAGTTAGTCTACTTTTCAGTGGATCTTGAAACACCCTTTTCTTTTTATACCTTCTCTCATGTTAGACTGGTCTTTGATATATGCCGATTATGATTGTGAAACATTTTGAGCCAACAAAAATTCAAATGTTTTAATAAAGTGGATGTTCCTTTTTTAGTCATGACTAACATTTATGTTTCTTAAGGATTTTTTTTAATATTCAATAATGTATTTTACATTTGTAGGAGCATTTTTCCAGAAACAGACTTATGACTAGTGATCTATTCAGTAATGAGATACTTTTAAGTTTAAGTATTTGTAAATGAATTCCTTTTGAAATAAGATATATACTTAATTATTTATAGACTGCAGAGCAACTTTTGTTTTAGTTCAGGGTATAAATATAGCAACTTTTTAATAACTACTGGACTCAGACATATGACTTTCCTAAACTCCAGATTTTTTTTGAGGCCTACATTAAGCTTTTTTTTTAACCCCAAAGATTTAGTTTGTTGCCTCACTGAATTCTCAAAATGAGTTTCTTGGGGTAATGTGGGAGATTAAAAATGTTTGCATAATTTAACCCCATGGATTCCAAAGACTAAAACTGCTTTTTCATATGCGTGCCCAAAATGCACTTCCAATGTATTTTAAATTGTTTCATTTTTTAACATACATTGATTCTGCCCCTACCTGAGTATCAAATGAAAGGCCTTGTTTGAGAAAATTTGTGTGTATGTATGAGAGAAATACCTCTGGCTGATAGATTTAACAAGGTCATGCTTTGGGGTCCATTAGCCTTGACCAAATTGCTTCTGTCATATTTATGTTTCCTTTCATAATTGGCAGGTTTTTAAATTTCCAGAAACTTGAATGTTAATATTTTATACTTAAATTGAAAAAAATAGTTTGTTAGGTGAATATACATAGGATTTGTAGATATATATATGAACATGCGTGTGACTGTGTGCCATATGCATTTGGTATAATGGATAATGTTGGACTTGGCATCAGAAAGCTCTTGGATCCAAATGCCACCTTAAACACTTAGTAGTGTCATCCTGGGCAAGTCTTTTAAACCGCTTTGGCCATGTTTCCTCATCTGTAAAATCAGAGGATTGAATTAGGTGACCTCTAAAGTTCCTTCTAGTTTTTCAGTCTGTGATTTATGATTCTATGAAACAAATGGGAAATGCCATCTGTATCTAGAGAGAGAATTATGGAGAATGAATATGAATCAAAGCATAGTATTTTCACCATTATTTTGTTTGCTTGTTGTTTTTTTCTTTCTCATTTTTTTTTCCTCCTGATCTGATTTTTCGTGTGCAGCATGATGAATATGGAAATATTTTTAGAAGAATTGCATATATTTAACCTGTGTTGGATTGCTTGCTGTCTTAGGGAGGGAAGAGGGTAAGAATGAGAGAAAAATAATTGAAACATCAGGTTTTGCAGAGGTGAATCTTAAACTTCTTTGCATGAATTTAGAAAAATAAAATACTTTTTAAGGGAAATACATAAATATACGTATAAACAATTTCCCAGATTAACAACCAAAAAAAAAATGCCTTCTTTCTGGAGGCTTAGCCTGGTTGATGACTGATTGTAAAGAAGGAAAAGTTTTCATATACCACCCTCCTTGCACAAGTTGGGAGGACTATGAATATAAATCTACAGATTTCATACTTTTTATGTGTTAGTTTTCCCCCCTCTTTTTATTCTTTGTTATAAGGGATACATTACATCCCCTATACTTTGCTCCTAGTACATACTTAATAATTAGTTATTTATTTTGTTGGTTTTTTTCACAGGGAAATCCAAGTGATGTAAAAAACAAAAGATATCAATCAAGTATATTTTAAAATTTAGCACACTCCAGTTCTATGACATTCTATCATTATCCAATGACAGCTAGATGACCCTGGGTCTAAAGTTGGAAAGACCTGAGTTCAAATGTTTGGTTTTTTGTTTTTTTTTTTAAGTTGTAAACCTCCCTGAGAGTACAAGGAGCAAAGGAAAAGAATAAGCACTTACAAAGTGTTTATTATGTGCAGGCAGCATTTTATAAATATTATCTCACTGGATGCTTACAACAATCCTAAAGGGTAAATGCTGTTATTTTCCCCATTTTATAGTTGAGGAAATTGAGGCAGAGGTTAAGTGACTTTACTCCAGTCACACAACTAGTGTGTGAGGTTAAATTTAAACTGTGGTCTTTCTGACTCTTAACCTAATATTCTATCCATATTGCTGTATCTCTTGCACATATCTAAGAAATCTCAAGAAATATTTGATGATTATTATAAATTTCAGTCATTTTTTTTTCCTCGATATTTTAAATCTACATTTTTGTTTAGCATTTGGGAGTGGGATTCCAAATTTACTATGTAAAAAATAAAACAATTTAATCTGTGCAATATAAAACTGAAGGTGATCATGTATGATTTCATTAAACCTTGACTCTCCCTTTTTTGCATGTTTAGATTGAAAACCTTGAAAACTTCCATTACTTATCTCCTGTATTCCCTATAAACAAATCTGAAGCTAAACCCTATTGAAAGGAAAATTTGTATGGCCAGGCATCCCTAGGAGTGCTTACTACAATTCTTTTTAAAGTGTTTTCTGAGTCCTTTGCATTACCTGCCAAGTTACTATATCTTTATAATGCAAAACATAGCATAGCCAGGTGCATTTACAAAGGCCAGCTCCAGGAAAGAGCTTGTAGTTTGCAGAAATTGGTTTTAATTTCTTTATATTTTAAAGTTCTCACATTTCTGTAACTTTAAAGGAACAAATGCTGAACAGGAAGAGGAAATTGCCCCTTTGTTTTGTCTAGCTATCAGGTATCTTTATCTTTAAATGTTTGTTTTTTAATGTGCTTTTGCAAATATTTAAGATGATATTCTCACAAATTTAAGTTAGGTTTAAGGTTAAAATTGGGGTTAAAGGCCACCTATTACAATTCCCCCTTTTTACAGATGAGGAAACAAAGTTATTTGACTATGGCAGCTTTGTTTTTGTTTTTCAGCCAAGTCTGACTCGGTCTCCATTTTAGGATTTTCTTGGTAAAGGTATTGGAGTAGTTTACCATTTCCTTCTCATTTTTTTGAGGAAACCGAATCAGAGTTAAGAGACTTGTCCAGGGTCATATAGCTATTAAGTGTCTGAGGTTAGATTTGAATTTAGGAAGATGCGTCAGAAAGACTCTTTCTACTGTTCAACCTAGCTGCTTCTACTAGAGCTAAAAGGTTTCAGAGGAAGAAACTGGACATAGGTCTTCCACTCTGGTACTTAACCACTACATCTTGGTGCATGTTCGGTCTCAGGAATTTGTGTGATAATACTTTAAAAACATAATAATAATAACATCAATAACAATAATAAACCCTAAAATGTTGAAGAAGGGTCATGTTAGGAATAAATGCAAATCTTGTCACATTGATTGTTGAGGAGTTTGAGTTAAATTCTTTACCATATCCTGAATTTGCCCTCACACTCTTATTATATTGCATGATTTCATGATGAGTATGTATCTTAATGACACTTATAGGAAACAAAGCTTCAGGGTGTGTGAGCATATGATTAAATAGAGCTATATAACCTTCCTGGAAGTTAGGTGTTGAGGAAGTCTTTGATAATTCATGGTTATGACATCATCCAGCCACCATTTCTAATGCTTTCCCACCCATACTCTATAGGAATTTGACCCAAGAGCAGGGTAAAGCCATTTTCCTTTACAAATTTTTTCTATGTAGGTGAGGGTTCATATGGTGACAGTGAAGAAGAAAAACTATCAATTATTGATATAGAAAACTTTAAAGGAACACATTTTTACCTTTTAATTTTTTCCTGATTACTCAATCAACTACTTAGCTGCATTTTGTCAATTTATGAAGACATCAACATTTTGTGTCATATTCATCCTTTTAAATCTTAGCACTTCATTTTTTTTGCAGCTTATTCTGTGATATGTAAGTGAAAGCCAATGCCAGATTTCTATTACTCAGAAACACATCAAGTACTGTAATACACAGGTGTGAGTTATTTATTTGAAGTTTCAAATTGCCTCCACCTTCCTTTCCCTATTACTAGCAATGCTTATTACACCAGCTAAAAAATATTTGACATTTCTCTCTCTCTTTTTTTTAAAACTAGTCAGTTTTTCCCAAAAATATGTGCTTTCATCAGGTTTACTCAAAGGGGCTTGGATCATAAGATAAAAGAGGATTTAACAGCCCAAGGCTCCCCCATTCTAGGGCCCCATGGTGACTGTAAAGGGAAAGAAGGGAAGCTTCTGAGAGAGGTTACTTGTATCAATAACCTGGTTCCATATCTCAACTGGTCCTAAATAAATTAGAAAAAAAGATAGGTAGGTTCCTGGCTGTGAATCAAGAAAAAGCCCAAGACATCAGCCTTCTATTAAGAGCACTAATAATAATAATTTTGGTTCAGTGGATCTAGGATTTCCTCAATATGGGTATTCCTCCAGTGATCTATCCTATCCATGACTGTCTATCCTTCTCTTCCCCCCCCCCAAGCACTTGGGGTTATGTGACTTGCCCAGGGTCACACAGCTAGGATGTTAAGTGTCTGAGGTCAGATTTGAACTCAGGTCTCCTGACTCTTCAGGGATGGTGTTCTATCCACTATACCACCTAGCTGCCTCTGCCTATCCTTTTTAATTTTTGTCCATGTTCTCCTATAAATTCTCTACACAGGCTCCACCAGTGTTGGGAATCTTCCCCTGGTTTTCAAGGTTTTATAAAATGGGTATCCAAATAATTCATTAGTATCTCAAATCAACGTATACTTTTAGGATCAAATTTGTTTAATGTTGAAGCAGGGTTTTAAAGAGATACATCTTAGTTTAATTTTATTACAAAAGAGTTATTTTAATCATGATATTTGGGAATTTACTAGTTAATTCATTTTCAACTAGAAGCATCTTTTATTTCCTTTTTACAAAGACATTTCAACTTTTTTTACTTTTCTTTTTCAACTAGTTCAACCTCTTTTTGACAGCTAAGGTTGAATAGATTTTTTTTTTTTTTTTATTTGCTTTTTGCTTTTTGCTGAGGCAATTGGGGTTAAATGACTTGCCCAGGGTCACACAGCTAGGGGATGTTAAGTGTCTGAGACCAGATTTGAACACAGGTCCTCCTGACTCCAGGGCTGGTGCTCTATCCACTGTGCCACCTAGCTGCCCCAGGTTGAATAGATTTTTGCAAGGTCTTTGCATGCTTTAGACTGTAAGGGACATAGTATGGAATAAAGTAAATAAATACTAGAACCTAAATATGCTGACTTCCAGTTCTATCTTCATAATGCTACATTAGATTAATACTATTTATTTGGCAAGTGGAAAAACAGCCACAGAACTATCAAATAACTCAATGTTACATGACATTGAAATCTGTCTTCTACTTTCAAGTTTAGTGTACTTTTCACTAAATCACTATTCAATAAGGAATTTTTAAAGGTAGCCAAAATGTAATATTAGCATGTGATATTTTAATGACCAGTGTTTAATGCTAGCATATAATTTAGTAACATATTTAATACCTAATATTCTTACATGATATTTTATATTATTATGTAATAATTTTAACCAATATTTGGAAAACGTGCCTCATTGGAAGTTTTCCCGCATTTATATCAGAAATTATGAAAATTAGGAGACAATAAGTACAATGAATTATATCACATAAAAGTTCCATTCACATTTGTACCCTTGAACATAAAACATAAACTGCAAACTAACTTAAAACTTGAAATATTATGCTACCCAGTGTGACTTTATGAAAATAAGAAATATGAATATCTATGCTACTATTCATTTTTTTTAATGTTAAGTTTCAATTAATCATAAGTTGCTACTTTTAAGTGGATAATATTCACAGTTCTTGGGTTAAAAACTCCAACTTGGGTTGGAAGAGCATAAAACCTGAAGCCACTGACAACATAAATATTGTTTGGTTAAGTGTTCCTTGCCTGCCTTGTCTATTGTTTTGAAAAGGTGTGTCATGAAATAAAAATCAAGGGAGTTTACAGGAAAGTATTTTTTTTTCCTGAAATGGGCCTCATTTGTTTCAAAGCCTGAGACTACTTAACAGGTAACAGGAATTGGAGACTAGCTTTAACAGATGAAAGGACAGTGATTTCCTGTGAACTACATTTCTTTTGAGTTCACCAATTCTTCACAAATGCTACTCAATAATTTCTGGAATAATTCTCTTGTATTTTCTTTGTCTATAAACCTTGTGTAGATTGCAGTAGGATTCCTTTCATTACTGTGCATTTTAAAAGTTTCACATAATATGATTCTTTGGGTTGTGTTTGAGCTTTTTGTTTGTTTTTGTTTTGTATTTTTAACCCATAAGTTTTTATTGCTGTTGAAGCATTGAGTTGATTTCTTCACATCATACATTCTCTATTAAAAGTTAAATTTATTTAAGTACAACTGTGGTTTAAATGGAGTAAAAGTCATTTTTGGCTAAGTTCAGTGTAAGAATGTAAGTCTGTTTGGAAGTATGGTTATAACCTCAGGGTGGTTTCTGGGAATGTATTATTACTGAGTATAATCTTGACACAATGAGTAAAACACCATCCAGTGTTTATCAACCATTTTAAATCAAATGTATATAGTGTTTTTTTTTTTTTTATTTTTTAATGTTCTGTCCCTTAGAGACACTTGAGATTTAGAACCTTGAAATTTTACTCTCTAATCATAGCTTCATGTATGTTCAGAGAATTCCTCATGAGGACACTAAATGTCAATGCTGGTCAACATCTGTTCTGAAACTTTTAAGTATTAATTATTGGAACCTTGAGAGATTGAATAAGCACACACCCCAGGTCTTCTGAACTTGGGAAGCCTCTCTTTCATGTTCATGATTGTAAATTTTTGTCCTTTCAATTTGTTTTTTATATATGCTCAGTTGACAGAGATACATGTACCTCTCTCTTCTAGACATTTATTCAAAGAAATAGAATGACATAAACATGAGTCCATAGCCACCAGTTACTCTCTGCCCTTTATAAATTGGAGATAATCTCAGAGAAACGGCACTGTCATTAAAAGGGATTGAGAATTGAGGACAAGCTATTAGATAAGCAAGGGAAATTTTCAAGTGGATACTTAAATGAAGATTTCAGAAAGGAAGTGCCATCATAGGGTCAAAGTTTATACAGCAAGTAAATGCTAGAGTTAGGATTGTAACTCAGGTCCATCATTTTTTCCACTGCATGCCCAGGAAAGAAGGGAAAACTTCAGAAAGGTAGAAATGAAAAGAAAAGAGAAGAGAGCAAACAAAAATACCACCATATATATATGAATGTATGTGCATATATATATATTATTTTATTTTATTTTTTGCTATCTCAGAATGCCTTCAAAATTATTTTTGAAACACTGAGTAGATCTATTTACTCAGGGCATAGACTGTATGAAGGGGAATAATGTGAAGAAAGACATGGCAAAGGAGGCTGAAGCCAGATTGTGGATGGTCTTGAATTTCAAGCTAAGGAACTGATACTTTATCCAATAGGCAAAAGATAGATTTTTAAGCACAAGTTCTCTGTGCATTAGAAAGGTAATTTTACACTAAGTAGCTTCAAAAGCTAGAACAGAAAAAAGAGAGACCAGATAGGAAATTACTTTGATAGTTCAGAAAATGTATGATAAAAAGCTGAATAATAACTTACAATGAGAATAAAAAGAAGAAAATAGATTCTGGACATTAAAAGGTTAAAATCAGTAAGACTTGGCAGCTGATTAGATATTGGAGTAGGATGCAAGGGAGAGTTTAAGATAACTTGGATTTCAAACTTAGGCAATAAAGAGGATGAAGGTGCCATCATCTGAGAAGGAATCATCAAACAAATAGAAAAACAAACAGAAGATATAATTGTCACAGAAGTAAAGAATGGACTGATATGGAGAGTGACTTGAGGCAGTGAGACCAAAGCAAGGGAACATTTCAATAGTGCAAACATGAAATGATGAGAGCCTGCACCAGGGGGTTAACAGTGTCAGAAGAGGGAAGAAGGGATATTGAAAAAATGTTACAAAAGTAAAGCTGAACTCATCTCTGCCCCTACCCCGGCTCTGAAAACCTCCCCTCTTCCCAACTTCTCTATTACTGCTGAGGATACTATGATTCTCTTAGTCCCTCAGATTTGTACTCTTAAGTATCATCCTTGATTCCTCAGTCTCACACACCCCCTATCTCATATCCAGTTTCCAAGTCCTATCATTTCTATCTTTGAAATATTTCTTATGTACATTCTCCTCCATTCTGACACTTCAGCTATCCTAGGGTAGGTCTTCATCACCTCACAGCTGGACCATTGAAATAGACTTTAGCTCCTTGCCTGAAATCTTTCCCACTCCAATCTATTATCTACTCTGCTATTAAACTAATCTCTTGAAAGTACAGATCCTACCATACCAGCCCCTTCCATGACACTGACCTTGTTGTTCTTCATACAACACTCCATCTCCCAAATCCCAAGAGTTTTCATTGGCTGTTCCCCCATACTTGGATTTCTCTACTTCAGCATTCTGGAATTTTCTCCATTCATTTCTACTTCCTGGCTTCCCCAATTTCCTTCAAATCCCAGCTAACATTCCACCTTCTACAAGAAGCCTTTCACAGTCTTCCATAATCTTAGTGCATTCCCTTTTAGACTACTCCCAATTTATTCTGTTTTATATAGTTACTGGCATGTTATCTCCCCTTTTGTATCATTAACTCCTAGAGAGCAGGACTTTTTTTTTTTTAATTGTATCACTAGAGCTCAGCACAATCCCCAGAACATAATAAGTGTTAAATGAAAGCTTATTGACTCATTCCTCCCCTCCAGTCACAAAAGAGATATTACTACTTTTCATCAAAATTAATGCTACTTTCTCCCCTTTGACCCCTTCCTACCTGCTTTCTCTTGACTTTTATCTAGTAATTATCCCCTGCTGCTCATAAGTTTCTTTTCATTTGTCTATAATAATACTCAGATCTCTCCATTCTTAATTAAGTTTTCACTTAATCCTTTTACCCCATCCAGATATCAATCAGCTCATCTTTTTTTTCCTACCATTTCTAAAGTTCTTGCAGGAGCTTCCTCACTGTCAATTCTCTCTTCCATTCCTTGCAGTCAGATCTTAACTTTGTCACTCTGTTACTCTCAAAGTAAGCTCTAATTCCCCAATCAAGAAATCAGAACTCATCCTCATTGAGTTCTGATTGAATTGAATTGAATTCTCCTTGAATTCTCTTCGGTTTTTGACACATCGGGGCTTGGAGGGATTTTCTTTCCTCTTTGGTTTCAGAAATACTCCACCTTCCTGATTCTCCTTTGATTTATCTGTTTCTTTCTCTTGTGCCAGGATTTTTTTATAACCCCTTAATGAGAATATTTCCCAAATTTCTGTTCTTGTTTCACTTCACTCTCTGTAACTTCTTCTGCCAGTCATATTTACTTCCACAGGTTCAACTATAACAACCATAGAGTTTACTCTCAAATGTTACAGAATCTCCAGTTCTATATCTCCTCTAAGCTCTAAACCTCTGCCTCCTACTACCTACAAGTTATCTCCAACCGATTGGGCTTCCAGTATGTCATATTCAATATAGAAGCCCAAACTGATATCTTTCTCCTTAACCCCTACCCTGTTTCTCAGTCTGATTTCACTATTTCTTTCTGGGATCACATTCATCCAGTCTTCTATGTTTGAAACCCTGAAATTATTTTTCATTCTTTTATATCTCATATCTCTCATATCCAATTGGTTTTACTTCTGAAACCCTGACCATCTATTCCTTCCTTTTAGATCCCACTATCTTTAATCAAAAGTCCTCAATTATTTATGGCAGCTCTTTTTTGTAATTGTAAAGAACTAGATACTAAAGGGAATGCCCATCAATTGGGGAACAGAGAACAAATTGTGGTATGAATGTAAAGAGATAATATTGTGCTTTAAGAAATATAGAAGAGTATGGTTTGGGGCAGCTAGGTGGTGCAGTGGTTAGAGCACCAGCCCTGAAGTCAGGAAGACCTGAGTTCAAATCTGGTCTCAGACATTTCCTAGCTGTGTGACTCTGGGCAAGTCACTTAACCCCAATTGCCTCAGCAAAAAGCAAAAAAAAAAAAAAAAAAGAGTATGGTTTCAGAAAAACCTAGGAAGACTTACTGGTACAGACTGAAATGAGCAGAACCAGAAGAATATTTTATACAATAATAATATTATAAAGACTTTAATCCATGAAATCACCAACCATAATTCCAGGAGACTGACTGATGATGATGATGATGATGCATGCTTCCCCTCTCTGATAGAGAGATGAAGGACTCCTGCAGAATGACATATTTTTGGTTATGGCCAATGTGGTCGTTTGTTTTGCTTATTGTATATTTTGTTAGAAGATTTTTGTTTTTCTTTATTTTCTAAAGGGAGGATGGAAAGGAGAAAAAAAATGAATTTTTATTAATTGGAAAAAAAATAAAGACCCTTGGTACCTGGACTATTATTAAAATAGCTTTCTAACAGCTTTCCTCATTCTCAGTTCAAAATCTCCTCTTCATATCACTGCCAGAGTAATCTTTATTATACAATAGTTCTGATTGTATCACAACTATTCAGATCTTCAGGAGTTCCTTATTTTTTGGGAAGGGGATAATTTAATCATTTTATTAACAAGTCCAACAGACTATTAAAAAGAATGGTCATTTGACTATCAAGAGTTCTTTATTGCCTCAAATAAGTTTCAGAATCTTTTGCTTGACATTCAGAACCTCTACAGTCTGGTAGCTCCCCACCTACCTGTCTTCAATTCAATAAATATTTTTTTGCAACACATTGGTAGGCTAGAGGTTAGAAAGAAGGGAGAGAATAAGCATTTATATAGTATCTTTGTGCCAGGCACTGTACTAAGTACTTTTACAGTCTTTTATCTTCACTACTGACTAGGTTAAGGTTAGAAGATTTAGGTTTAAAAGGCCTAATAAATACTCCCTGAATGACCTTGATTTTGTCACTTCAATGATAGTAGTTCATATTTATATATGCTTTAAGATTGGCAAAGCTTTGGATATATTACCTCAACTCTCTAGCCCTCAGGTTTTGTTTTTTTTTTTTTTTTTCTAAAATGAGGAAATTAAGCTAGATCAAGGGTTTTTAATCTTTTTTTATGTTTTGGACCTCTTTGTAGATCAATAGTGATTTAAAGCACCTTTTCATACGGCTAAAAATAGTTTCAATTTCTTCATCTGAAAATTGTTCATATCCTTTGACCATTTATCAATTGGAGAATGGTTTGAATTCTTTTTATTTTATTTTTTTATTTTTTATTTTTTTTTTGCTTTTTGCTGAGGCATTTGGGGTTAAGTGACTTGCCCAGGGTCACACAGTTAGGGAATATTAAGTGTCTGAGACCAAATTTGAACTCAGGTCTTCCTGACTTCAGGGCTGGTGCTCTATCCACTGCACCACCTAGCTGCCCCTTTTTTAAATTTTTTAATTTTTTTTATTTATTTTTTAATTTTATTTGCATAACATATGTGTGGGTAATTCTTCAACATTAACCCTTACAAAGCTTTCTGTTACAAATTTTTCCCCCCAACTCCCCACCTGTCCCCTAGATGGCAGGATATCCACTACATGTTAATTATGTTAAAATATTGGCAAATCGAATATATGTATACATATTTCCAAACTTATCATTGTTGTGCAAGAAAAATCTTATCTACACAAAAGATATATCAGATAAAGGAAACACAATGTAAGCAAACATCAATCAAGGAGTATGAGAATGTTATGTTGTGGTCCACATTTTACATCCCTCTCTCTGGGTGTATATGGCTTTCTTCAGTGAACAATTGGAGGTGGTTTGAAACATTTCATTGTTGAAGAGACCCATGTCCATCAGAATTGATTATCATATAGCATTGTTGTTGCCGTGTACATTGATCTCCTGGTTCTGCTCATTTCCCTCAGCATCAGGTCATGCAAGTCTCTCCAAGCCTCTCTGAAATCGTCTTGCTGGTCCTTTCTTACAGAACAATAATATTCCATAATATTCATATACCATAATTTATTCAGCCATTCTCCAGTTGAAGGGCATCTATTCAATTTCCAGTTTCTAGCCACTACAAAAAGGGCTGCCACAAACATTCTTGCACATGTGGGATCCTTTCCTTCCTTTATGATTTCTTTGGGATATAAGCCCAATAGAAATGCTGCTGGGTCAAAGGGTATGCACAGTTTGATAACTTTTTGAGCATAGTTCCAAATTGCTCTCCAAAATGGCTGTATCCATTCACAGCTCCAGAATGGTTTGAATTCTTACAAGTTTGAGTTAATTCTCTATGTTTTAGAAATGGGGACTCATAGTTTTAAATCTATTCTGAACACCACCACCACCTTCGTGTTTAAAAATATTTAACACAGGAGGACCTGAGTTCAAATGTGGCCTCAGATAGTTAACACTCCCTAGCTGTGTAACCCTGGGCAAGTCACTTAACCCCAATTGGCTCAGCAAAAAAAAAAAAAAATTAATAATGAAACTGGTAACATTTTCCACAGTATTTTGTTTTAAGAAGGTAATTTTAGAAGAGTGTAAATTAGCAGGTTATCTTAGATCATTTTTCTTTTGTCTTGTACAGTATTTTTTCATTTTTGTTTGGAGAAAATGATGATATAAATCTCTGATTTCACTGGTTTAAATTATTCCTAGTGAGCAGATTTCCTCTAGTAATGCAGGTCAACACATGCTGTGGAGTTTCATTTTGATGGGTGCAATTAGAGATTAAAAAATTTGTCCAGCACAATGCCGCCAGTATGTAGTAGAGGCAGAACTTGAATTCAGGTTCTCAAGCCAATCTTCTATCCACATTATCAATATTACCTCTCCTTATTCATATCATTCAGGCTCAAAACCTTGGAATCATCTCCTCACTCTCACCATCTATTAATGCTAGAGAAATATTCTTACTACATAGGTCTATTTATTGTTCCCCCTACTCAAAATCTCTCCATAGCCTCTCTGTCAGCTCTTGACTTATGGACCTTTGCTTCATATTCAAGGTTCTAACATACCTTTCCAGCTCCTCCATGTAAATTATACCCCCATGTACTCTATACTCCTTCAAGGATTGAAAAGACTCTTCATAATTACTCAAATTCCTCCTGGTCATTTTGCATTTGCAATCATGTCATCCCATTTACCTAGTATTGGCCATTCCCATATTTCCTACTCCTCTCCCCACCCCATATCCCCATTACCATTACCCCTGCTACCCCCACCAATCTCTTTGTTGAAATATTGTTTATTCTTTAAGGCCTTACTTTGGTATTACTTCCTTAATGAAATCCTTTCTAATCTTCTACTTCCATTCAAATTTGTTAGTTCCATTTTAGATCTAGTAAAATTTTCTTTTGCATCTTCATCTCATTTATGTTCTAATTTGTATTATGATTATCTTATATTTAACATATTGCTTTCTGTTTGACAACATTAATTAAGGCTCTAGAAGCAGAAATTTTTAAAAATTGGCTAAAACAAAAAAAATCTAATTACAGGGTTTGGGGTGTGTTTTTTTTAAACTTTTTTTTAATATGGTGAATTGAGTGAAGCATATTTGTTGTTTATAGCTAGCCTTCCTCAGTTAAAGTTCAAAGTCTAAAAAAGAACAATACCTCCAAATCATTGCCTAAGTAAGGAACTAGTGTAGCTCTAACATTCTTATAAAGTCTAAAACTTGCTAACTGCCAAGAGTAAAAATGCCTACTTTCTACCTTGAAAGCTTTTTTGGCATTGTCCCATAACTATAGCACCCTATGGACCTTGAACCAGTGTAATTTTCTGCCTTTAAGTTCTAGGTAAAAAAATTTTAATGATCTTATCCTGTAACCAAATGTAAAACCTTTTTTTTTTTTAAACTTTTTAAACTAGAATCACATTTTGCAATCCAGTAGCGAAATTGGATCTCTTCAATTGCTATTGCATTTTCTTTGATTCAGTTACTTTATTTTTAATGTTTTATTGATGCTTTTTTCTATCAGAGTCACTTCCCCATAAGCCCTTTTCTTCTTCCTTCTCCCCTTCCTCATACCATAGAACCCTCCTTTGTAACAAAGAACAATTAAACAAAAATAAATTGGCACATTGACTATATCTGACAAAAGATATATTCTATAGTTGGATCAAATATAAAATTTTCTATTTGACATTCAAAACCTTTCATAATATGCTTTCTATCTTTCAAGCTTTCTTATTCTTTTCTCCTCACCCACTTACTCCAATGACTCCTCAAATATAACACTCCATCTCCCCATTCTAGGTATTTTCACCAATTGCTTCCCAACTTGGAATTCTGCTCTCATCTCTTATCTCCTATTTTGCTGGCTTTCTGAAAACCTCAGCCAAATTCTTACCTTGTATAAGAAGCATTTTTCAAACTTTCTTAATCTTATTGCCTTTCTTCTTGGACTCTCTCCAGTTTGTCCTATGTATATCTTTATTATCCATAGTTGATTATGTATTGTCTCCTACACTGGAATGTGAACTACTTGAAAGCAAGGACTTGGGAATACATTGTTTTGTGCAAAGGACTGCAGGGAGGCCATTGTCACTGGATTAAAGAGTTTATTGGGATGAGTAAGATCTAAGAAGCCTGGAAAGATTAGGAGGGATCTAGGTTATCTACTATTTGGTTTATTTGGTTTGGGGCATTTCTTTGTATGTCCAGAGTTTTTGCATACTCTCTGACTTATAGTTAGTACTTAATATATGTTTATTGACTTGTCAATATTCTAAAATAAGTATTCTAAAATCAAGACTGCATATTGCATTGAACTGGCTTAATTCTGTTATTTTAACAAGTATTTATTCAAGAGTTAGCAGAGGTAGACACAATTCTTTCATAACAAATGAACACCTATGTTTTTTATCTTCTTTGTTGTTGTTCAGTTGAGTCTAAATCA
This sequence comes from Myrmecobius fasciatus, assembly GCA_023553655.1. Taxonomy (NCBI): domain Eukaryota; kingdom Metazoa; phylum Chordata; class Mammalia; order Dasyuromorphia; family Myrmecobiidae; genus Myrmecobius; species Myrmecobius fasciatus. The sequence continues at coordinate 110,072 of JAJPUD010005206.1, forward strand.
TCTTAACCCTCTTTGGTACCCCTTTCTTGGTAAAGACACCAGAATTGTTTGCCATTTCCCTCTTTAGCTCAGTTTACAGCTGATGAAACTGAGGCAAACAGCATTAAGTGACTTTTCCAGGATCCCACAACTAGTAGATATCTGGGGCCAAATTTAAATTCAGGAAGATGAGTCTTCCTGATTCTTAACCCAGTACTCAATTTACTGTATGACCTAGCTGCTGATTTCTCTTTATACAGTTTTAAAATAGCTATTCTGAATGGTGGTCAAGCACACTTCCTTTTACTTTAGGCAAATAGTATGTTTAATGTATTCTTTTTTATTCAGCTACATATTCCAGACCTCAGAACATCCTTGAATAAGAGATAGGGAATTTTGGTAATAAGCCAAAACAGATTTGCTCCTCACCTGGCTGTACTACTTTCAAACTTCTGACTTTTTCACCAGACCCTGGAGTCAGGGATCTTGCCTCCCCCTATACCCTTTGCATCCCTCCATGCCCTTCACGCAACTTTTCAGCTTTGTTTTGTGCGGTATCTTCCCTCATCATATTGTGAACCTCTTAGGGGCAAAAACTATCTTTTTTTTTTTCATATTTGTATCCTTGGTAGTTGGCACATAGTAGAAGCTAAATAAATATTTATTGACCGACTATGTCTGAGGGCCCCAGTCTATTCCAAAAAAACCTCTAACCCCATATATCCTTCCAGGACTGGCTTGAACCAGTCCAGATGACATAATAATGGGCTTAATGGGAAAGAGGCATTAGGTCCTGGCTGTGCATACAAGCACTTGTTTGGTATATACAACATCTCCTCTTTGGCAATACACAAATACCTTCCGGTGTCATGCTATTGAAAGAAGTCAAGGCAATAGAGTCTGATAAAAAGTTTCATAATCATAGTTCAATGTCATCAGATTTACTGATGCTTTTTGTTAATGGCAATGGCCTCATTCCCATTGCCACCATCATTCAGCAATAAAATCCTCAATTATACCCCAAAAATATACTTCAAAACAAACCAATACACTAGTCAGTCACATCTGACATTATTTTCCTTTACATTTTTTGCCATCAATGTTTCTTCCCTACTGTGGCCTTCATTCACTTGAAGAGAAAAGCTTTTGCTGAAATAATTTCTTTTTTTTTTTTATTAAAGCTTTTTATTTGTATAACATATGTATGGGTAGTTCCCTAACATTGATCTTTACAAAGCTTTCCATTACAAATTTTACCCCCAGTCCCCTCCCCTCCCCTAGATGGCAGGAAGTCCACTACATGTTAATAATGTTGAAATGCTTGAGAAGTTATGCAAGAAAAATCCTATCTAGGGGCAGCTAGGTGGCGCAGTGGATAGAGCACCAGCCCTGAAGTCAGGAGGACCTGAGTTCAAATCTGGTCTCAGACACGTAACAGCTGTGTGACCCTGGGCAAGTCACTTAACCCCAATTGCCTCAGCAAAAAAAAAAAGAAAGAAAAGGAAAAAAGAAAAAAAGAAAAATCCTATCTACAAGAAAAAAAAAAA
>JAJPUD010005206.1:116944-166758 GCA_023553655.1 Myrmecobius fasciatus
TTTATCCCCATTGAGTTCTAATTAATGTAGAAAAAAATCACCATAATGATTATGGATGCTTTCTTGAATTTTCTAGACTGACTCCAGTGTTCAAAAAGGGAAGCATATCACTAATTTCTCTTTTTTAATAGGTGTTATTTTAGCTTTGTTGTTGTTTCTTATTTCTGTTAACTCATGTTTCCCAGTGGCCCAGGAAGTGAAAGGTGGCCATACTTGGAATTTTTCATGGAAAGAGAAGATGCCTAATCTAATATCTAAGGCAGGATCTAAGAAAGTGACCTCATGGAAAAAAAACAGGTCTGGAGATCCGTAATCTTCAGGGAGAGCTCTGATATTTCTCTTTCTGAAGGCCTGTTATGGCTCACTAGGTAGAAGCTGAGTCTAGTGATTATGGACTGGAGAATTATTAATATGATCTAATGAAGCTGGAGGCAGTGGCCTTGTTGCCACGCACTCAATTTTCTTACCTAATTGGTCCACTGGGCCATGGGATTTATCAGCAGTACTTTCATATGTGTTGGCTAAGATAAAGAGAAGCCAAATATAGCTGGCTTACCTGTAAAGACATATATTTCTTCCAAGATAATCCAGATATATTATTTTAAAGTGCTACTGATAGTGTCATAGTATTCTACATTAACCTTAAATTTTGACCATACTTCTGACTTAAATGATGAAAAATTACCTTTGGTGACATTAATCTCTAATATAAACGAACACTAAAGATTAAATCATCAATTCAGTTCTTGAAAAAACTGATTTTTTTTCCCACTCCTACTGAGAGATTATCAGTATTTTTAAAAGCTGACACAAAAAAAATAACTGATCACAGAATTTTTAAAAAGTTTTTTTCTAATATCTCTAAATGAGAATGGCCTGGGGCAGCTAGGTGGTGCAGTGGATAGAGCACCAGTCCTGAAGTCAGGAAGACCTGAGTTCAAATATGGTCTCAGACACTTAACATTCCCTAGCTGTGTGACTTTGGGCAAGTCAACCCCAATTGCCTCATCAAAAAAAGCCAAAAAATAAAAATAAATGAGAATGGCCTTATCTGAAAATAAAGGAAAATCCCTCCTCGTGCTTCAAAGAAATCCATTTCTGAATTTCTTGTGATACTATTTAAAAAAAAAATGAAAATGTTTTCTATCAAAGCAAAATTATATGGAAGTAAAAAATGTATATCTAAAAACTTCCAAATGAAAAGGGAAACATTTCAAGCAACCAAGAAGTAAAAGTTTGTATTGATATAGCTCTTGGGATTTTACACAGTGCATAATATTTCCATTCTATGCATGAGAAAATGGAGACTCAGTAAAGTTAGTTTGCTCAATTATCCCTAATTAGTAAATCAATCCAGAACTCTTTTCTCTACAACATTTATTTTTCATGTGCATAATATTTTACACTTTTCAAAGTACTTCCATAGTATCTCATCTTATCTGAACAATAAGATTGTAGATTCTAATATATTACATTGAGTTTTGAGCAAGGAGTTAATCATATTAATATAAATTTATAAGCTATCAATAAATACAAATTATCAAATACATGTTTTAATAACATTGTAATAATTTGCTGTGTTCTCTGAGTCAGTTCAATCATTAAAATTTGTGCATACGAGAAACTTTTCACAATCTGAGTTAAAGGTCTAATTTTATGAATGGCAGACTCTCAATCCCTATCTGGACAATTAAGGGATTAAACTAATCTCTGAGGAGTGCCTCCTGATTCTATATTCTGTGATGCCTATGAAAAAAAATAGATATTAGAGATATTTCATTATTTTAATTTTTAATCTTAAGATAATGTATAATGTAAAAACTAGCACTTTGTCCATCAGAAGATATAAAGTAATCCAAATAGGTAGATGATCACACTATCAAGGCTATCAATATTCATGAAAAAATATTCTGTGTCACTAATAATTAGAAAAATACAATTTTAAACAACTTCACACCTCACACCCATTGACTAAGATGACAGAAGGCAAAAACAAAACAAAACATGACAAATGCTGGAGGGGTTGTGGGAAAGTATTTACACCTTTGGTGCAATTGTAAACTAGTCTAACCATTCTGGAAAACAATTTGGAATTTTGCCCAGAGGGCTAGAAAACTGCAAAAAAATATTTTGACCCACCAATATAACAATTTACATAGTAAGAGCTTAATAAACATTTGACTTATTAAAAAAGATGGGAGCAAAATTTGTTTAGGAAAATAGCCATATTGCAAATTAACTGAAAAACAATCTTTAAAACATGTGGCATTATTAGTAGAGATTTTAAAATAGATTTCTTTGGCTTAGACATGTGGTGTCATTGTTTTAGAGAATTCCCAGTGTGGAAATTCCTCCCCCTGGTACAATTACAGTAATTCTTCTATCTATTAATAAATTTAGAAATAAATGAACTTTTTTTTTTAATTAAGTACTTGCTGTGTTCCAGGCACTGTGCTAAGTGTTAGATACAAAAAGAAGCAAAAGACAAGTCTCTACCCTAAAGAAATATATGATTTCGGTATGAGTCACAGCTAGAGAACTTAAACTTTGTTCTTCCTGATCTAAGCTTCTGACACTGTGGTCTCCTAGTTCTCCTCCTACTTGAGTCATATTCCATTTGTTAGGTGCCACAATATATATGTAATCATTCCCCAAATAATGAGCTTCTACTTTGTTTCCAGTTTTTTACTATCACAAAAGATTGTACACCCCTCCTGACTCCCTTCATTGGACTATCATCTGTGTCCTTGCCCCAAACTGTGGTCTTCTTGCCTCAAATCTCTCCTCTTCAATATATCTTCCACACAGATAGAAGGAAAAGCTTGTCCATGTCAGTCTTTTGTTCAAGAAAATTTAGTAGTTCCCTATTGCTAAGTAAGCAACTGATTGCTTTCTCACTCGCAATAAGATCTGTTAATTGAGAACTATTCTATAGAATCAAAATAATGTATATTTTTATAAAATCACAGATTTGGGTGACTTTACAAGTCACCTAGTCCAACTCCTCCATTTTACAAATCAGGAAAGTGAAACCAAGAGAAATTAAATAACTTAGCCAAGATAGCAGGTAAGTGATAAAGCTAAGATTCAAACTTTTGTCTTCTGACCCCAAATTCAGTCCTCTTTCCATTATCCATACTGCCTATTTATTGCTTTCAGAATAAAATATAGACTTTTGTTCAGCACTTAAAGCCAATTTAGCTACAGCTGATCTTTAGATTGATTTCACATCACTCCTCTGTCACCCCAAATCCTCTGTATTCTAGCCAAACCAGCCCACTTTTTATTTCCTATATGTGGTATTCTGTCATCCATCTCCATATCTATGCCCAGATTGACATTGTCCCTCCTATTTCTTAAAATCCCTAGCTTCTTGTGCCTGACAAATGGTTGATCAGTCATTCAGTCATGGCTGACCTTTTTAAACCACAAACCATGTACACCAAGCTTGTGTTTATTGCTTCCATGATACTATCTATCCATTTCATCCTCTGCCTCTCCTTACCTTTTGTCTTCAACTTTCCCAACATCAAGGTCTTTTCCAGTGAATCCTGTCTTCTCATTATGTAGCCAAAGTAAGTTTCAGCTTTAGCATTTGTTCTTTCAGTGAATAGCAGAAATGAATTTCTGTAAGTATTGATTGAGTTGATCTCCTTGCTGTTGAGGGAATTCTCAAGTCTACCTAGCACCAAAATTCAAAAGCATTCTACAGTGCACAGCATTCCTTATAATCCAACTCTCATAGCCATATGCTGCTCTGCTATTGGAAAGGAAAAAACAGGTCACTTGGACTAAAGAGACCTGTGTCAGAAAGGTGACATTTCTGTTTTTTATTATGCTGTCCACATTTGTTGTAGCTTTGTTTCTAAGGAATCTTTTAATTTCATGGCTACAATCACCATCTACAGTGATCTTTGAGCCCAAGAATATAAAATTTAAAACTGCTTCCATTTCTTCTCCCTCAGTTTGCCAGGAAATGATAGGATCACTTGCCATGATCTTAGGGTGGTTTTTTTGTGTTTTTTTTTTTTTAAATGTTAAACTTTGTCAGTTTTTACACTCTCCTCTTTTACTTTCAAGAGGCTTCTTAATTCTTTTTGACTTACTGCCATCAGAGTGTTATCATATGCATATCTGAGGTTGTTGGTATTTCTTAATTCTGGTTTTTAATTCATTCAGTCTGGTATTTCGCATGATGTACTCTGCATATAAGTTAAATAAATAAGGTGACAATATACAGCTTTGACATAATCTTTTCCCAATCTTAAACTAGTCTGTTTCATGTTTGGTACTAACTATTGCTTCTTTATCTGCATATGGGTTCTTCAGGAGATAAGTAAGATGATCTCTTACTTCCATCTCTTTGAGGACTTAACATATTTTGTTGTGAACTACACAACCAAAGACTGTATTTAGGATAGTCAATGGAGCAAAAGTAGAGGCTTTCTTGGAACTCCTTTGCTTTCTCCATAATCCAATGAATGTTGACAGTTCCGTCTCTGGTTCTTCTATCTCTCTGAAAACAAACCTGCTCTTCTGGTAATTCTCTGTTCACATATTGCTGAAACCTGCCTTGCAGAATCTTAAGTATAACCTTGTTGACATTCAAAAAATTGTTTAGTAATTTCAACATTACTTAGCATTACCTTTCTTTAGGATTGGAATAGTTTGATCTTTTCCAATCCAGTGGCCACAGTTGAGTGTTCCAAATTTGCTGGCATATTAAAAACAGCACTTTAACAGCATCATCTTTTAGGATTTTAAATAGCTCAGGTAGAATTCTGTCAAATCAATTAACTTATTGTTAGCAATTCTTCCTAAATTCGACTTGACTTCATTCTCCAAGATGTTTGCTTCTAGATTAGTAACAACACCATCATGATTATCAGTAATGTTAAGGTCTCTTGTATAGTTCTTTTATGTATTTTTGTCACCTCTTAACCCTTCTGTTTCTGTTAAGTGCCTACCATTTTTGTCTTTTATCATGCTGATTTTTATATGAAACTTTCCCTTGAAATCTCTAATTTTCTTAAAGAGATCCCTTTCCCATTCTAATATTTTCTTCCATCTCTTTGTATTGCTCATTGAAGAAAATCCTTGCTCTCTCCTTGCTATTTATTCTCTGTAATTGGGCATATATTTTCCTTTCTCCTTTACCTTTTGCTTTCCTTCTTTCTTCAACTATTTGTAAAAAATCATCAGAGGGGCAGCTAGGTGGCACAGTGGATAGAGCACCAGCCCTGAAGTCAGGAGGAACTGAGTTCAACTCTGGCCTCAGACACTTAACAATTCCTAGCTGTGTGACCTTGTGCAAGTCACTTAACCCCAATTGCCTCAGCCAAAAAAAAAAAAAAAAAGTCATCATAGAGCCATTTTGCTTTCTTGCTCTTTTTTGTTGCTGTGCAGTATTTTAAACTTCTGGTCTTAAGACTATAACACTGTACCAGAGCCAATCCCTGAAATCTATTCATCACTTCTACTTCATATTCATAAGAAATGTTATTTAGATCACACTTACATAGTTTGATAGTTTTCCTTCCCTTGTTCAAGTTTAATGAAAATCCTGGTTTAAGAAGCTCATGATTTCAGCCACAATCAGCTTTAGTTCTTGTTGTAACTGATTATGTGAAGCCTACTCCTCTTTTAGCTCTAATTACAGAGAGAAAGGGAGAAGAAAGGGAAAGAGGGATCCCTGCCTGTATTGGCCATGCTGGTAGAGCAAAAAGAGGAGCTCCAGACTTGGAATGGCTTTGGTACTTACCAAATTCTTAATCAATGGGCACAGCTTTTTTTTTTTTTTTTTTTTTAAAGAGAAAAAGTATGTAGTATAAGGCAGGGATTTTAGTATATATTACTCTTGCCACAGGGGATATGAACCAAGCCCAATGTTTACTAAATTTAATTCTCTCTATTATAGTTTCAAGTGGTAAAATATGTATTTGGTATTTTAATAATTTCATGTTGTGATAGCAAAAATTTTATACTTTAAAGATGAGTAAAACTAAGAAAAATCGAGGCAGCTAGGTGGTGCAGTGGGTAGAGCTCTGAAATCAGGAGGACCTGAGTTCAAATTTAGTCTCAGACACTTAACACTTCCTAACTGTGTGACCCTGGGCAAGTCACTTAACCCCAATTGCCTCAGGGGGAAAAAACAACAACTAAGAAAAATCATTTATTCTGCTTTAAAAGATTTTAAGCCCTACCGAGAATGGCATAAAATTTATTGCTACTTAAGAGTCAAATCTGGCCAGTGGAAAAAACCTAGTAGAAATAGTTTTCTAATAGTCTTCATTTATCAACATTATTTTGAAGTATATAATAGGAGGAAAGGATGGCCACCAATTCTAGTATTTTTTTTTTCCTTTTTTGGAGTGAATCAAATATGATGTGGAGAATTTGAAACTTAAAATATAGGGTGAAAATCAAAATAGGAAGGAATCATTTTAGGCAATGAAACAATTTCTCCACCACCACCCTTATTTTCTTAAATCCTCTTAAGATTTGTGGGGTGGGGTAGACATCCTGTGAGTAGAAGTTCCAGGTAGGATACATGAATATCCTGCTTTTCCCCAACATCAACCAGTCCTCAAATTTGTTGTTTTGTAACCATGGCTACGCCATGCCCGTGTTTCCCTCTAAGAGGGTGTGTAACCTATTCGGGCTAAAACTGGCACAGCAAATGGAATTCCTCACCAAGCAGTGGATAGTAGCATGTATAGCAATTAATATTCTTAACCAAAATGATGATTTGAGCATCCTCTATTTTAAAATAATGATAATAATCCTCTTTAAAGTTATCCAATACCTCATGATTGCCTTAATCTTTGAGCCAAATTCCTTTCTTGAAATTAGTTCATTCTCTCTGACTAATGTACCTCTGAACTGTAAAATTTCAACAATTTAAGCTTTGTAAGTCACCATTGCCAATTCTTTTTAGGTGCTGAACACTGAAATAGGAGCTCCTATTCTACTGCATATATTGTTTTCCCCTGTATTTATTTCTCTTCCAACTTGGATATCTATTCAATTCATAGGACTATAGAATTCTATGGGTTACAAGAGGAAGGTAGCAGCACTTGTTTGTTGCTGAATTTCAAACTACATGTGCCTCAGCCAAAATAATTGGATTAATAGCCAAAAGAAGCAGGAGAAGTAGATTTTCCACTCTCAGAGAGGCCAGGATTACTGAGTTTCTTTTTGAATTTGATTCTATAACTGGACCTTAAATAGTGAAAACCTAAAGTACACACACTAAACTTTCAGATCTTTTTTAATTGCTATCTTCCAAGCTCTTCATGTTTCTAAAAAATTATATTTAGATTCATTTTTTTTAAATCATCTGACTTGAGTTGTTTTACTTGAACAAGTTTTCAGTGATTTTTTTTTACTTGAACTTAAAAGTTCATATAACTAGAAAATCTTGATAGTAGAAGGAACTACTTAGTATCATTTCATAGATGAAGAAACTGAGTCCCAATAAAATGAATTGGCTTGTCCAAGATTGCATCAAAAATTAGTAGTAGAGTCAGAGAGATAGAATTGAAGTCTTCTGACTCCCAGTCTAGCTATTCTTCTTCCAAATGTATCAATCTGCTTCAAAGTACCATTTTCACAAAAATCTAAAAGCTTCAAGTAACAATCACCTTCACTTGGAAAGGCATTTGAAGAGACTGCATTGTGTAAATTAAAAGGTACAAATTAGACTTCTGTAATATAATAAGCACTATGCAAAACCCTGAGCTATGTACTAAGAGAGATTCAAAGTGTGGTTGAGGTAGTGCCTTTATTTTTGAGACTAGGTCTCCCTATTTTTCCCAAGACCATGCACTGGCCAACTCCACTATTGATTGGCATAGGAACCTGCCCTGCTCTGTTTTCTGACATTGATTGATTTATCCCTCCTTAGGCAGCCTGATAGCTCTACTTGCTGTTCACTATGTTGATTTACCATTGCCTTCAGCTCCAGGTTGCCAAGCTCAAGCAGTTCCCCCAGCTTCTGCTTCCCTAGTAGTAGGGATTATAGGCATGTTCCATCACTACTAATTAAAATTTTAATAAAGACACAGTTCCTGCCCCCAAAGAGCTTTTGCTTCTAATTTCATTATGTTGCACATGTTTCTTAAACTAAGTTTTATTTCCATATTCACAAAATCCTTGTTCCACCTAGAATATTATTTTTCAATTATGTCCAACTCTTTGACCCCCACGAACTGTATTATCTAAGGAGGTTTTTTGGCAAAGATAATGGAATGGTTTGCTAATTCCTTCTCCAGTAGATTAAGCAAACAGGTTAAGTGACTTGCTCAAGATGACACAGATAGTCTGAGGTTAGATTTGATATCTTATTCAAACCCTTATTGAACAGTCCATCTCATTCTGAAAAGAAAATGTATAAAAGATCTAGATCTATGAATGTTGGCTATTGTATCTCACTCATCTCCCACCTGTACATTTCTCCTCCCCCCCCATCTGGACATTTAAACTAGAGTAATAAACAGTATTAAGTGACCTAATTTGGAATGTTTAATATATGTTTACATATGTTAATCACTCGTTGTTAGGAGAAAATATACAAGAGATAGCCAAGAAGGTAATCTTCCAAATAAGAAATATTTCCACCTTTCTGTGGCAGAAATTGATTACTCTGAGCATGCACATACAGTAATTTCTAAATTATAGACAAACTCTGAAATTTATGTAAATAGACAAATTCTATGGAAAAACATGTTAAAAGCACAAAGAAAGTGTTTTTGGTCAAGAAAGTAGAGTACAAAATAATCATGTCATTTAAAAGTTCATATTTATATTTCTGACCCCATATTGTCTTTTTAGGACATTTAATTGTCACTTAAGATAACATCAGCATTGTACTTGTAATATTATCACTACATCCATTTGTGTGGTAAATGTGGATTTTTTTTTTATTAAAACAGGGCTGAAAATACCATTGACAACCTGGAGAGGGAAAAATGGTACCGTTTCATGATGGCATATATAAAGAGTGAAACAGGATACAGGGATTTTTTGGTGGTTGGGTTTTTTTTTGGGGGGGGGTTGTTTGTTTTTTAAGATTTTCCATTCTAATTTTTAAAAAAAAAGCCAAAGGATTTAGCCATTTCTATGGCAATGGAACTAAAAACAACCAAATTGGTAATGATTGGCTTTTTTTTTTTTTTTCCTAACTGGAACCTATAGCCCCTGACTTGCTTAAACACCAAGATAGAGCCTTAACCTCTGGGACCTGTATGCAGTATGAATTGCACTTTCACAATAGTGACTTGACTATCTGCAAAGCACACCATTTATAGTAATAGGTCATACTCAGCCCTTAGGCCCTGGAAATGTGCCAGTGCTACATAAAGCATGACAAATATAAGTGCCCTTATTCAACCATGTGAGGAAGTAAATGCTATTAATTATTTTTAAACCATTACCCCTTTCTAATTGGTAGTAGTTATACTTGTATTTACATGGTCTAACTTCTTCTGTTACTTCAGTCAGTTCATGGATAGAAATCTGTGGATGTGCTTGGTTTACTTTTTAACTGATTTTTCTTTGTTTGTCAGAATGTAGTGGAGCAGTTCAATCCTGGGCTACGGAACTTAATAAACCTAGGGAAAAACTATGAGAAGGCTGTTAATGGTAAGTGTTTATTACTGTCTGACTTTTTATTTAAGATGCAATGCCTTGCACATAGTAAATGAGCAATAAATATTTGTTTAATTATAGTAAAATGGTTATATATGTCATAATTGGTAACAAGTGCTAAAAAAAATTGGAAATAAGAAAATTATAGCAATGCTCTAAGGCTCCAGTTTTTATATCTTTAGCATAAAACTTATATTCACCTTTCATATTGGCTCCTAGTAAAATTATATTAGCTCCAAAGATTTTTTTTCCGCTTTAAATCTTTACATATTCCTAAAATTTCCCATTCTGGAAATTAATAGATTTTTCACAATCCAACTATATGCAAAGCCCTGTTTTGGACACTGAGGATGCAAAGATAAATGCAAAACAGCTCTTACTCTTTAAGAACTTATATTCTATCTGAGAATAAGAATTGTAGGATCAGAGGAAACTCGAAGATAATTTAGTAGACATCTAGTTCACTCACCTTATTTTACAAATAAGGAAACTGAGACTCAGAGATTGTATCTTATTCATACAGCTGTTTAGTGTCAAATGCTTTGGTTCTCAGTCCAGTAGTCTTTCAACTACAAAATGCTATTCTTAATATTATATGAGCAAATTTTTGTCTTTAGAAATAACCCCATTTGAGAAGTTTTATTTTTAACTTAAATCAAAACAAGTGAATTAGTCATTTTCATGTCATTATCTTGAAATTATTTCCTAGACTTAGAAAATCTAGGTTTTCATATCAAAACAAAGTGAGTTTAATGTTAAATAAATTTGAGTTTTAAAACTTGTTTATGTGAAACAAAGTAGTTTGCTACACATGAATCCCTTATCTTAACAAGGCTTTACAACTTCTTTTCTTTTAAAAAACTACATTTTTCTAATGAGAAATGTATAAAGGAAACTTCATCTTGAAATAAAATATTGATTTTAAAATGTGATCAAATCAATTCTCCTTCCCTGGATAATGTATCCCCAAAATGTATTCCAGAACCCATATTTGCTACTTCTTCCCCTCCCATCAAGTTTTATTAGACACCATATAATGATAGCTAGAAAAGACACATCTCCATATAGTATGATTTGAATTTTTCATGTCATTAGCTTTTTCTCACATACACATACAAATAAATTTTCTATTTAACATATGTATATATGTATATGCATATTTTCTTTCTTTAGTGAGTTTGGATACAATTTCTCTTGCCTGGGGAATTCAAAAAGTAATTAATCTCTTCAAGTCTGGTTTTTTCTTTCTATGTTTTGAATGCCTCTTTATTATTGAACATCCATCATTTTCCTTTTATGTATAATTTCAAATGTCCAGGTTACCTGAGCTACATCCTCAGTGCCATTGCTCTTCAGAACACTTCTTATTCTCCTATTCTTTTTTTGTCATATTCTTCTGGAAGACATAATTTTTAGTTTGTTTCTACACATCCTATATTCCATCAAAATATTTTGCTTGAATTTGAAAGCATGTTTCCTACTGGGACACTAATAAAATTGTTGGTGGAGTTGGGAAATAATTTGACTATTCTGGAGAGCAATTCGGAACTATGCCCAAAGGACTATCAAACTATGCACACCTTTTGATCCAGCAGTGTCTCTACTGGGCCTGTATCCCAAAGAGATCATAAAAATGGAAAAAGACCCACATTTGCAAAAAATATTTGTGGCAAACCATTTTTGTATTGGCAAAAGGAGCTGGAAATTGAGTGGCTGCCCATCAATTGAGGAATGGTTGAATATTACAGAATATTATTGTTCTAGAAGAAACAATCAGCAAGATTATTTCAGAAAGGCCTGGAGAGATTTAGATGAACTGATGCTAAGTGAAATAAGCAGAACTTGGGAGAACATTGTACATGACAACAAGACTCTGATGGACATGGCTCTTTTCAACAATGAGGTGATTCAAGCCAATTCCAATAGTCTTATAACAGAGAGAGCCATCTGCATCCAGAAGGAGGACTGTGAGGACTGAATATGGATCACAAAGTAATATTTTCACCTTTTTTGTTGCTGTTTGCTTGGTTTTTTTTTTCTTTCATTTTTTTTCCTTTTTGATCTGATAAGTATAGAGGCATATATAGAAGAATTACGCTTGTTTAACATTGGATTACTTGCTGTCTTGGGGAGAGGAGTAGGAGAAAATTTGGAACAAGGGGTTTTGCAAGGGTGAATGTTGAAAACTATTTTTGCATGTATTTTGAAAAAAAAGCTATTAGAATTTAAAAAAAAAAAGACTGCATGTTTCCTTTTAATGTTATTGCTTTTTGCTTTTCTTCTTCTAGATTATCCTTCACTTCTGTATATTTGTATTCCCAAACAGTTGTCCTTTCTTTGTTTCTTTGAGATTTGCTAACTTAAAATTCAGGTTTTTCTATTCTACCAATTGCTTCTGCTGTTCAGACTATAAATTCTCTTCTTGTAATCCTCATTTCTCTTTTAATCCACTCAGGAAAAGTATGTTGTGATTCCACATTCTCTTCAATTTCCACAGGGTCTTCTGTCTCATTATGTATTGACAGTTTTCTTAGTTTTACTATATTTATTCATAGATGTTTGAATTTGTTTATTGAAGACCACACTACCTTTTATTGTCAGTGTTTTCCCTGCTGATTTATCTGCTTTTGCCCAAGGTTGGGTTTTCTTCCTTCTCAAATCCTTGGTAATTTCAGTCCATTTTTTTCCCCCATTATTTTTCCCTGTTGCTCACTTTATGACTCCCTCTCCTTTGGGATAGTTCCTGTGGGTATTGACCCTTAAAGCATCTCAGCATCCTCCCATAATGGATAATTCCAAATTCTTCAGACTTACACTGGTGACAAATTTGGCCCCAAAAGACTATCACAAAACCATCAAGGTTGTGTTGTGGATTTGCAGTCTGTACACCAGATCAGCTATTGTAGCTTTGCTGACAGTAGCATGGTGGGAGGTAAGGGAGAGAGTGTTGAATGAGCTCAAGGCAGGCATTATTATTTCATGGAGTTGTAGGGGTTTTTCAATCTTCTTTTCAAGTACTAGTGGCCTAGACCATGCAGACAACTAAAGTTGCTTTATCTTTGGTACCTAATTTCTGTTTTGGAGACCTGAGTGATTGTAAGGGTCGAAGAAAATTCCTAATCATCTATCTAATCTCATGACCCAAAAGTTCTCTCCCTTCTTTGCCAAGGAATTCATCACATGGCTCCTATTTTCTTCTCCAATTCAGTCATAATTCTAATATTCAAGAAATTAAATTGTGCATTTTGATGTCTCCATCCTTGGCCTCCTAGTTCTTCAGCCTTATTCTTTCAAACAATACCAGTCATACACAGGAATACCCTTGATCTCACCCATAATTGTGTAGCCTCCATCTTTTGCCATTCCTTTCTCAGACTATAACTTCTCATTCTTTCACATCTCTGCTTTACTCCTGTAATTATTCTTCACCCTTTCATAACTTGTAGTCACTTTTTCCCTCTCCCCCGCTTCTGTCCCAGAATATCAATCCTCCATCTGAAATCTTAACTCTCTGGGCAACCAGTTGAACTTTGTATTATTCTCTGTCCCAGAATCCCTTGATCCCTGTGTCTTATCGAACCTCAACTCTGAGCTCCACCCCCCCCATCTGTCTTTTCCACTTCCACTGATATGTTGCTGAATGCCACTGAAAAAGGTCTTAGAACCATGCCAACTGGGATAATTACAAACTTTTATTGTCCTATCACAACTCCATCTTTACTATTAACTGCTGGCAATCCTTTTATTCTTCCAAATCTTCTCCCCTCAACCTTCCCACTCCCATCAGAGGAGCTCACCTCATACTTTGCTGAAAAAATAATTTGTCAGGCCATTAAATAAGCTCCCTCTTCTTAGTTCTATACTTCACATTTCCTCAAAAATCATCCTTCATGCTCTACTTTGTGCTAGGTCTTGAGAAAGGAGTATTTATTTTCCTTAAGGCCAAATTTTCTACATATGCCTATTTGTTCTTGAAGCCGCAAAGAAATTGCTCTCTTCAAATACTCTGTTTTCTAATGTTCAATTTCTTTTTATACACTGACTCCTTCCCCTTACCTAGAAATATGTGCAGATCATCCCCATTCTTAAAAATTCTTTACTTGAACAACAATATTATATTGCTATATATGTCATTATGTGTTACATATTTACAATTATGTTATATTTGATATGTATTATTTTTATTGTGTTTTATTGTTTTATTGTGTTTATATATGTACACTATTTATTATAATTATATATGTCTACATAGCAATATTGTTTATGACAGCATTCACAACTCAGTAATATAATTATCTAAGACTCAGAAGGACATATAATAAAAAAGTCTATCCATCCCCAAAGAAAGAACTGATGGTGTTTGAATACAGATTCAAACATCCTTTTTATTTTCTTCATTTTTCTTGAGAGTTGGGGGAGGGAGGCGATGTTTGGTGTTTGGTTTGGGTCAGTGCTTTCTTTTACAACGTGACTAATAATGGGAAAGTTTTGCATGACTACACATATATAACCTATATATCAAATTGCTTGGCTTCTCAATGAGGGAAGGGAGAAAGAAAGAAAGCAGAGAATTTAAAACTCAAAGTTTTCAAAATTGTCTTTACACATAACTGCGGGGAAATAAAATACTAAATAATTTTTAATGATTTAAAAAAAAAACAACTTTTACTTCACTCTTCTATATCCTCTAGTCAACATCCTTTATCTTTTCACTTTCACAGTCAAAATCTTTTTAAAAAGCTGTCAACCCTTGTTATCACTACTTCTTCACTTACCAGTTATTTCTCAATCCATTGAAGTCTGGCTTCTCACCTTACCACTTGACTGAAACTGCTCTCTCCAAGGTTATTAATAATCTTTTAATTGCTAAATTCAATAACTTTTTCTCAGCCCTAATCTTTTACTTCTCAGCAGGATTTGGTACTGTTAATCCACTTCCCACTCCTCTTCTTTGATACTCTCTTTCCATGGCTTTTGTGACCTTGTTCTCTACCAGCTCTTCTCCCTAATGACTTCTCGGTCCCATTTACTGGATTGCTGTGCATGTTATACTCTGTTCTTGACTCTTTGCTTTAAGTGATCTCATCAGTCACCTTCATTTCAATCACGTCTATGCAAACAACTCCCAAATCTACTTCTAAGCTCTGGATCCACACCTCCAATGGCTTGCATGGCATCTCTACCTGGACTTCCCATCCCAATCTCAACATAACAAAACAGCAGTCATTGACTTTCCCTTCCACACACCCTTCCTCCTAACTTCCTAATTTCTGTGGAGGGTATCATCAACCTTCCAGATAGTCAGGTTCTAATTTCAATCATTCTCCCCTCTTCACTCTTCTATACTTGTATCTATTCAGTTGCCAATCCTTGTCTAATCTGCATATACAGTATCCATCCCCTTCTCTCCACTTACACAACTACTTTTATCTCAGAGCCTTGTAATAGCCTCCTCAGTGTTCTCCCTGCCTTCACTCTCTGCCCTTTCTAATCCAACCTCCAGACAGCTGACACAGTGATGTACTTAATTGATATATTTGACTGTGTTACTATGAAAGCTCCAATTGAGAAAGAATACTGACTCTGAAGTCAGAAGATCCAGTTTCAAATAACTGTATCTGATGTGTATTATGTCTGATCCATGGCAAATCATTTCTCTTCACCTCAGTTTCCTTCTCTGTAATATGAGGGAGTTGGACTGTAACCTACAGGTTAAAATATAAACTCGGTCATTTGGCATTTGAATCCTTTTTTTTTTTTAAACTACAGGTTTTGTTCCCAGACATATTTCACATTATTCCCTTTTAATACATTCTGTGTTGCAACAAACTGGCCTACTCACTATTCTCTACAAGACACATTTTGTCTTTGGACAAGTGTACTCCATGCCTGATTATCAATTAATCAGTGAGCATTTGTTAAGTACTTTCTGTATGCAAAAATATATAAGCACTAGATAAAGATGAAAAATGAAACAATCCCTGTCCTTACATTGTATTGGAAGAGACCAACATGTATAAATGTGGAATACTAGACTCAATATCCTCTCCCACAGAGACTACAGATATTGTTACTATATCATTAAAAGGCATTAAAATCTTGGACAAGAATAGTTTAGCCATCATTTTTATGGAGTCTATGAGGCAATTGAGAGTTTAAATGTTGTTCTGAAGAGATTGTTAACTGTAATGACTGAAGAGAGAACCAAGGAAAAAAGCATGAAATGATTTATTTCCTGGAGAATTGGATTAGAATTGTTGAGAAAAGATTTTAATTTGTATCCTGAGAAAACTGAATGGTAGGACTGTGTGGTAAGAATTGAGAAGTCAGTAGTTTTAATGATTTTCCTGTGATCTTTCTCTCAGCTGATATATTATAATTATGTCTTTGTTTTAATTGTATCTAGCACTGTTAGTAAATAGTATAGTCAGTAGCCTTGATGTTTATTTAAGCCAAGGCAATTGGAGGTTTGATATACAGAGATGAGCAAATGTTTCTGGGAAAGAGATTACTCTTAAAATTTGGGGACCAAGAGCTAACTGTAATGAGAAAAATGTTGCAATTTCATAATTAATGTGGATAGTAGAACATGTTCCTTTGTTGCCTTAAGGTTTAAAGTAAGAATGAATAAACAAAATAAACTAGTGAGAGATTGGAGAAAGAGAGATAGAGGATTTGAATGAGCACCCTACCTAGGCTACATGAATGTGGGAAATCCTAAATGTCCTGCTTTATAAATATAAGGTAGCTAAACACTGTGCTCATACTAATAAGTAACTTGGAAAATGTTTGTTAAATTGAATTGAATTTTTCTTCTGGGTTTCTTTTGTTGCCAGAAATTTTCAGTGTCCCAGCTGACTATCACAAAACCATTAAGGTTTGTTGTGAACAAGTCCCTTTATTAAGAGTGCCAAGAAATTGGATTCTAGTTTCATTTCAACTGAGCCTCAATTACTCCATCTGTAAAAGTAGAGAATTGGGGGGAGAACTGTGCAGGTCTTTTTTTCAGTTACTAAGTTAATTCTGTGAGTTCTACCAGGACCATGTTACCAGCTATTATATAGAGAGTGGCTTAGGTAGAAGTCCTAGGACCATTGAATTTAATAGCTGAAAGGGACTTGCAAAGATCATTTAGTCTAACTCCCTAATTTTACAGATGGAGCAAACTATAAAATATGGTATATCTATATGCCTATATTAGCACATTTTATATATAGCATATTTATGTAGCATATTTTTTACATACCAGAGAGAAAAGACATCTTTTATAGTTTACAAAAAGCTTTTTGCATATTCTCATTTCATTCTCACTCCCTGCTAAGGTAGGTAGTTTGGAATATTATATTTTACAAATAAGCAAACTGGAACTCACGGAAGTTAAATAATTGTCCAATGGCCCACAAGTAGTAACAGAGCTATGGTTCTTCATAATCCAAATCCAGGATTTTTTCCTAGCCATCAGGAGACTCCCATTTAGAAGCCTTATTTGGCTCTTCTTTGCTTCCAGTTCATTTAACCTGAAGTCATTTCTTCAGAATTCCCCTGCTGAAAAGTCATAGTGACCAGCCAAATAGTAATTTTTTTCTTGTAGTATTATTTTGTTGTTGCAATTAAACTGCTTCACCGAAGTGGGGAGAAAATAATTCAAACTGAATTACTGAGGCATATAGACAACTTTTATACCTAGTCCCCAAGTAAGATGTGATTCAGCTTCTATGGATCTTTGTTTTCTAAGCTCCCTTAGAGTCAATACCAATAGAAGTTTGGGATGGTTTTGTGCAGATTTGGCATTTAGCTTTAGCTTTAAAGTATAATTTGGAATTTAGATGGGGGAAAGTGGGGGGAAGGAGTAAAAGGGAAATTAGGGAAGTTCCCTTATTTCAGGAAAAGTGAACAGTATAAACAAAGACTGAGGAGATTTTTGGGTTTTGTTTTGTTTTTTAAGATTCATTCTGAGTAAATATTGAAAAAAAATTCTTGTGAGTAAATGATGAAAAGGTAATAGATGAAGTAAAGATGGCAACAGATTATGGGAGCCTCAAATGACTGGTAAGGAATTTGAAATCTGCTTTGTAGGTAGGAGGTTTTTAGTAGAGGTTTTAAGTTTTCAGTAAAGAAGTACCATGCCTAAGTCTGAACAGAAGAAAACTTGGTCCGGCAAGGGTTTGAAAAATGCATTGTTAGGGGAAAGTAAGCATGTAAGTCAATTTTAAAAGTAAAATACAGATGGCACTAGTCAATGCTGGAAGAGCTGCAGAAAGATGGGCACACTATTATGCTCTTAGTGGAGCTATGAGCTGATACAAACACCCTAGAATATTTGGAATCATACTTTTAAAAAAAAAAAAATATATATATATATATATATATATTAAACTGTCCATATTCCTTGACCTAGATTTTCCACTGCAAGACTTAGACCCAAAGAAAGTCAAAGACAGAAATAAAGATCCTGTGTATGCTGAAATACTCCTTGCTTTTTTTTCATAATATCAAAGAATTGGAAACATATTTTGGAATTTTACTGGTCTTTTAAAAATAGTGAAAACAAAAAAAGAAAGCCATATACACCCAGAGAGAGGGATATGAAATGTGGACCACAGCATAATATTTTCATGTGCTCTATTGATGTTTGCTTGCATTGTGTTTCCTTTCTCAGATTTTTTTTTCTTGTAGATATGATTTTTCTTGCACAGCAAGATAAGTGTGGAAATATGTATACATATATTTGACTTGTCAAATATTTTAATATAATTAACATGTAGTGGACTTCCTGCCATCTAGGGGAGGGGAGGGGACTAAGGGTGAAAAATCTGTAATGGAAAGCTTTGTAAGGGTCAATGTTGAAGAACTACCCATACATATGTTTTGCAAATAAAACAACTTAAATAAAAAAAAAATTAAAAAAAAGAGAAATAGGAAGGCTTACAAGAATTAAAACACCCTCTCAAGTGATGCCTTTGCCTTATATTTAGACAGTAATTAATCAGGTAGGGGGTAAATTAAATTAGAAAATACTGTAGTTTATATAGGAAAACCTGAGTTGGAATCCTGCCTCAAACAACTAATAATTGCAATTCTGGACAAGCCATTTAACCAGTTTCTGCCTCAGTGTTCATTGTCTTCATCTGTAAAATGGAGATAAAAAAAACTTCCATCTTCCTTCTAAGATTGCTGTAAGGATCAAATAAGATAATCCTTTATAAGCTTTAAAGTGCTATATAAATGTTAAGTTATTGCCATTACTATTTTTAAAAATTGAGATTTTCTATTAAGAATCCCCCTTCTCTTCATCTCATATCCTAAGAAACCCTCATTAAATCCTACCATGCTATCATCCTACATTTCCTCCCTAAAGTACAAGTCTGTCCTCAGCACTCCTTTCCCCCTCTTACCCCTTCCCCTCCCACCCCACCCCTCATGCAATTTCTAACTCAGCAAACTCCTGTGGCTCCCTCTTGCCTGGAAGATTATCTGTACTTTCCTATTTGATATTTAAATCTTTCCATAACCTGGCCCCTATCTGCCTTTCCAGTTTTCTTTCCATTTTACTCCTATCTTTGAGATTTATCTTTACATACCACTCCTGCCTGGAATTCACTCTCTCCTCATCTGCTTTTTGGAACCCCTGGTTTCCCTCAGTTCTAAGTTCTAGTGATATTTTCTTCATGAAGCATTTCCAGCACCACCACCCCCAGCTGCTAATATGCTTCCTCCCAAAATTTCCTTGTATTCATTTTGCACTCTTTCTTTATACATTTGGATACATATATGGTGTTTCATTCATTAGACAAGGACTATTAATTTTTATCTTTGTATACCCAGCACTTAGTATGGTGCTTCAACCAAAGTAAAAACTTAGCATTTAAGTAAAAGCTTAGCAAATGCTTGAGGGGGAGGCTTCCAGGGTGGGAGACCAGGTGGATAAATTTGGAAATGAAAGATTTTTTTTTTTTAAGTGTTTTAAAATAAAGGTAAAATGATTTGCACGTATATAACCTAAGGCTAATTGCTTGTCATCTCAGGGTGGGGAGGAAGGAAGGAAGGGATAGAACTTGAAATTCAAAAATTTTTTTAAATGTTTAGAATTGTTTTAAAGAAGGACTTATTTAATCAATTTGTATTTGATAAATTTAAATTTCATTTTAAAAATAAAGGTAAAATGAATAGTTAATGAAATTTTTCAATGAAGCTTATATAATGAGAGTAAATAGATAAACCAATATAATGTTTAAGGAACCAAATTATTATAACTAGCAAGCATAGATATAATAGGGCAGCTAGATGGCACAGTAGATAGAGCCCTAGGGTTGGATTCAGGAAGACTAATCTCCCTAAATTCAAATCCAACCTCAGATATTTACTAGCTATGTGTCCCTGAGCAAGTCACTTAAGTTTGCCTCAGTTTCCTCATCTGCAAAATGAGCTAAAGAAGGAAATGGCTAAACTATTCCAATACCTTTGCCAAAAACAACACCAGATGTGGTCATGCAGAGTCAGACCCAGCAGAACAATAACCATAGATATAAAATATATGTACTTCTATGCAAGGAATATATTGGTAAGTGTGTAATAACCAGCTCTCCAGAAAAAATGTATTTTTAATGTATGTCATATATATGCTATATATGCATATATATAATATACAACATAATACATAATTCAATATAACATATGTATGTGTGATGTAAATAATTTATATAATATAAAATAAATGCATTTTTAAATGTAGATTTCTTCTGAATTATTAATGTTGCTCCATTATTTTCTCATCTAGACAGTCATTAAAACAATAAATCAAACACTGATTTGTAGTATTTGTCAATTTCTGAGATAAAAATGCTCACACTGAAAGCTTAACAATTGGCTCTTAAGCAAGTTCAAGTTGGTTCCAGCACAACCCTGCTTATGTGTATATATTCTCAAAAGGAGGGTTTTTAATGTTTACAAGCCCAGGGATCGAAATTGTCAAAGCATTTTAAAACTGGAAATAACCTTGCCATGAGTAATTTACTTACCCTGATTCTTCTACCTCATTACCTATCCTATGACCTTGGGCACTTAAATCATTTTTTATATCCTTTCTTAGTTTAGATATGGAATTCTGATGCTACAAAAAAGCCCCCAAAAGGGAACTCTCTCCATCAATTATCTGTTTTGCAACTTCCTAATCTTAAAGGTTTGTCTAGTAGTTTGGAGAGATTAAGTGATTTGCTCAGGTCCAGAATATGTTTGAGACAGGATTTAAACCCAGGTTTTCCTCACTCTGAGATCAGCTCTCTATCCACCATTTGTCTCCTAACTCCTTTCCCATTAGTAAAATATGAATGATATTATTGACATCTGAAGATTGATGGGTAAATTAGCTAATACGTCCAAAGCATTATGCTATTCTTCTTACAGTTGCCCTATAAAGTTATTATCAGAGGCCTATAAATTATATAGCACTGTTTTCAGAGCATTGCATTTGTCAAAGCTAAACTTAAAGAATTAACATAACTCCTTTTCACAGGGTTAAAATCACATTAATCTGTTTTTTATCACATATAAAACTTTTGTTTGTTCTTTGTCTATGTCATCAGAAACAAACAAGTGTATTGGATTGAAGTGAGAGAGGGCTGTGCAAGATCTGACTCACTTTCCCTTCTAGAGCCATCTGGGTCCAGTGGTCAGATATAGATCAGGAGGACTGGAGATAGCCCTAGATGCAATGGGAGATCTTGCCCTTGAATGGGATAAACTGAGTGAACACCTCTCATGGGAATGGTAGCCAGCTTTCTTTTGTTTCTGGGTTAGATTTCCACCTTTAGAGTATAAACCTGGATTCCCCTAGACTATGGGAGAAAAGGTGGGGGTGGAGGATTCTGCCTTTAGGGTCTATTTAGTCTTATGTTTTACAGTTTGTATTTTGCAAATACGACACTTTGTCTGTTGAGTTGCCCTTTCTCCAGATAGTAATAAATCATTTTTTTGTTTGTTTTGTTTTTACTTGAGAATCTCAGATTTTAATCTGGGTAAGGGCTACTGTTCCACACAGCCTTTTTAAGCTAAGGTTTTCAACAAATCTCAGTTTGACTGAGGCCTGGCACCTACCCATTCAATGATTAAGGCTTGGTAGTAATGAAGACAATGAATCTCCACTTTCTCTAATCTAAAAAAATATCTAAATGAATTTGGCAGGGATTGTTAATTATTCAATTTGACCCAGACAATGACCAAATGGGGTTTGGCCTAGGATCTGTTGATGGCCAATTAGATTCAGATTGGTTTTGGTTTTAGGCCTGGTCCTTAAGAAAGAAATCTTTGCCAGTACACTTCAGATTATCTTGGAAAGGTTCAGAGGTGAAAGTGAGAAAAAAATTATTTTTATTTTTTTTTTGCTTTTTGCTGAGGCAATTGAGGTTAAGTGACTTGCCCAGGGTCACACAGCTAGGGAATGTTAAGTGTCTGAGACCAGATTTGAACTCAGGTCCTCCTGACTTCAGGGCTGGTGCTCTATCCACTGCGCCACCTAGCTGCCCCGAAAAAAATTATTTTTAAGAGCATTTGTAGGTAAGGGTATGATACCCTAAGTGGATAGAGGGAGGGAGCCCCATTGCTGCCACTTGGCTTCCCTTTCCCCACCTGGAGAAGATACTTCATTCTTCTTATCTATCACTTCAGTCCCTGAGAAGAGTGAATGAAAATTTAAATAGAACTTAATATTATCTCATTTGATCCTCACAATAACCCTGAGGCAGGCACTATTAGAATCCCCATTTTACATGTGAAAAAACTGAGGTAAACAGAGGTTAAGGGACTCAGATATTGTATCTGAGATAAACTTTGAACTCTGATCTTCTTGACTCTGGGCTCTCCAGTATCCTTTGTGTTATCTTTTCACCACAGTCAAACTGAGTGAAAGTTGTTATAGAATGTTTATATATGCTCCTTGTCAGGAAAAGCTCCTTTCACAAAGAATGAACAGAATGTTCTGCTTGTTTCTGGCTTCCTGGAAGAGGCTGGAAAACCTGCTTCTGGAAAGGTGTGATAATAAAAGATAAAACAAGGGATCACATATAAAACAAGAGGTGCTAAAATGTATAATGAAAAATGTTTTCCCTCAAATTTCTTCATCACTATCTCTAGGCAGAGTTCTTACTGTGCCTATTATTACCTAAAATGTCTCAACTATATTCTTAACATCCAGTATGTTTACCTCCACAGTGTCAAGATAAACTTTTTCTATTTTGTTTTAAATTTGGGGATACATATACACTAAAAATATTAGTAAAATGTAAATTGGATAACTATCACCAAATGCAAATAAGCAACCTAGAAGAAAAAATACCTGTGATTCACTCTTTTGTTTGTTTGTTTGTTTTGGGGGGGTTTTTTGCTAAGGCAATTGGGGTTAAGTGACTTGCCCGGGTTACACAGCTAGGAAGTGTTGAGTCAAATTTGAACTCAGGTCCTCCTGACTTCAGGGGTGGTGCTCTATCCACTTCAGTACCTAGCTACCCCATGTAATTCACTCTTAAAGTCCTCAAAGACAGCCTTATTTTCTACTAAAGAAATTTCAAGTAAAAGCTTCTCTCTGAAAAACTCCCATTTCTACCCCTCCAAATTAAATCTCTAGAAACAAAGGTCTAGGCTCAAAACTTTGGAATGAAAATGGAAAGTTATATTTGAAGAAATTTGAATACAATACACATAATCAATATTGTCTTCATGTTGTGAATAGATGTTTGATTGTAAAAGCCTATTTTGGGGGGATGATAAACTCTTTCAAAGCTTTCTTATATTTTTCATGTGGCAAGCACAATTTTATCCACTGATTCAGAAACAACACTACTCTAAAAAGTACTGGCAACTGCCACAAAGTTGATTGTTTGGAACTGATTGTTTGGAAATTGGGATCTATTGCCTCATAGAAGCAATGATTGACTGATAGTGAACCAATAGTGGCTCACTTTCCTAGTCCGTCCCCAAATGCTTGACCCGTAAAATTACTGAAGTATACAGCTATACTACCCAGTTTCTTACAGTAGACTTTTTCTCTGACTCAAGACTTCTAAAGTTTTAATAGCAACAGCTCAGCTTCAGTGATCTCTAAAGCCACTTGCTTCAGTACTAGGAGTTTCCCCTCACAATGGTCTGTGTTAACACTTGTGGATGCTGCCTGAGTCAGGTACTAGGAGGTCAGAGACTGCTTGTCAGCTGAATTATGAAAACAAATCTGCATTCAAGTTATATAAGTTCTTGAAAGCGTGATTGATTTATTCCATGATAAAAGCAATGAATACGTTTATTGTTTTTTATAGGAGCTTTTTATTTTTCAGAATACATGCAATGCAAAGATAGTTTTCAACATCCACCCTTGCAAACCTTGTGTTCCAAATTTTTCTCTTCACCTTCCCCCTCTAGACAGTGAGTAGGATAAATGTTTTAAAGGGGAAATCCGCATTGTTGTTTTTTTTAATCATTCTATCAATTACTTTATTAATTATTACTTTTTTCTTCCCCTTCTAGCTATGATAGTGGCAGGAAGAGCATATTATGATGGTGTAGCAAAGATTGGAGAAATAGCTACTGGTTCTCCTGTGTCCACAGAGTTGGGTAAGTTGAACAATAAATCATCACCTACAGACATAACAGGAGTCCTCCAGTGTTTTGTTTTGTTTTTTCTTTGATCCTCTCTTGTTTCTAATTCCCCCAAATGAAATGTGTGACAGTGTTTCCATACTACTAAAAAAGAGAGCAGTAATGACCTCCCCATCTTCCTTCAGTCCTTGAGAGAAAGTACCAAGTCTGTTTTGAGAGGCAACAGGGTACAGTGTAAAAAGGCAAGTCAGCAAGCATTTATTAAGCACATATTATGCTAGGTACTATTCAAAGAAAGACAAAAAAAAAAAACAGGGAAATAAACAATTATGCACAAACAATATAGGTAAGTGATAAATTGATAATATTACTAAACAAAAGAAGACAGCATTAAAAGAGATCAAGAGAGACTTTACAAGGTGGAGATTTTAGCAAAATTTTTAGAAAGCCAGAGAAATGAAGCAGAGATAAGAAAGGAGAAAGTCTTGGTGGGGAGGTAATCTTACATGAGGAGCAGCAGAGAACAGTGTCACTGTATCATAGTACATGGGGGAAAATAAAGTTTAAGAAGAATTTAGAAGAAAAGGAAGGTAGAAACCAAATTGTGATGGTTCTTAAAAGACACCCAAGGGATTTTATATTTGTTTCTGGAGGCAAAAAGGAGCCACTAGAGTTGATTAAAGAAAGGAAATGATTGGAAAAATCAATTTGACAGATGGACTGGAGTAAGAGAAAGGCTTAAGGCAGTGAATCCTGTCAGTAAAAACTGCCATAAATATGGGTTGAATGAACCTCAAGAGAGAAAAAGTCACCAAGTGATCATAGCAGTGGGAGAACCTAGGAGTGACACTGGGGAATAAGGGATATTCCAACTCCCCCACCATAATCATTAGTATTGGAAAGTGTGGCTATAGAAGCTGTGTCATCAAGTCTTGGTGAGTACAGAAAATGAAGAGTTAAATGAACAACAAAGGTTTAATTAAGATGAAAGTTAGTGTGCTACTTGTGGAGTAGGAATTCTAGGGAACACAGTGAAAAGGGCTAAGTAGATTAAAAGTAGGATTCTGCTAGGGTTGGGTTGAGGCTGATGGGAATAAGGGAATAGTCAATAGGGACTAAGAACAGAGTTTAAACAAGGGAGCAGGGACTTCAGAATCACTGAGATGGGGAGAGACCTATAGAGTAGAAGTGTTAAATCATCAAGGAATGAGTTTAAATAGGTTGTTCAGTCACAAGTTTTAGTCATGTCTGACTCTTTGTAACCCTGTTTGGGGCTTTCTGGGCAGATATATTATTGGAGGGGTTTGCCATTTCCTTTTCCACTTTATTTTTACAGATGAGGAACTAAGGCAAATGGGGTTAAGTGTCTTTCCCCAAAATTACACAACTAATAAGTATCTAAGGTAAAGATTCCTTACTTCATACTCGGAGATTTATCCACTATACCACCTAACTTCCCCTTAGATTGTCATTGTCTAAAAGGGTTCAGCCATTCAAGGCAATCCCAATGGACGTTGGATAGAAAGCACCAGCTGCATCTAAAAAAAGAATTTATGGAGATTGAATGCAAATCAGCATGTTTTATATATTAACTTCTTTTTTTTTCCCCTCTCCTATGGTTTTTCCTTTTCTGATTTTTCTCTCTCAGTGTGATTCATAAAGCAATGCATATTTTAAAAAAAATAAATAAAATTTTTGAAAAAATAATAATAATTAGAACCAAAGAGTAACCATTAACAATTCAATGTTGGGGCAGGTAGATGGTGCAGTGGAAAAAGCACCAATTCTGAAGTCAAAAGGATCTCCGTTCAAATCTGACTTCAGTCACTTACTAGCTGTGTGACTCTGGGTAAGTCACTTGTCTCCAATTGCCTCTCCCCAAAGAAAAAAACCAAGAAAGGTTTAATGTTAAATAGGAGGAAGGGTTCAGTCAAGGTGCCAGGCAAATAAATGTACACTGGAATAGAGTAAGGTGGAGAGATGTAGGTGACTGGAAAGGATGTTCTAAGTATGACAGAATGATTGCTCAGGAAATCAGCAAGCCTTGGCTCTGGAATTGGTAGTCTGGGGGTCCTAAGTGCAAGTCCTGGCTCTCCCACTAATTACCCTTTGGATCTTGGACAAATGAGTTTATCATTCCAGGTCTTAGTTTCTCCATCTGTAAAATGATGGAATTGTTTATTATCTGTATAACCTTGAGCTACTTAACTTCTTTGGGCATCTACTTTCTTATTTTTAAAATGAAAGTTGTCAGGTATGGGTGATACACACCTGTAATCCATATTACTATGAGTTCAGTTCTGAGTTGTAGTTATATTCAGGTGCTGCTAACTAGGGTTAACAAAATGGTGAAACCCCAGAGGTGGGGAGACCCCCACTTGGGCAAGGAGAGGTGATGTAGTACTGGTCAAAAACAGAACAAGTGAAAGTTGGCTCACTAGTAGTTGTTGCTCTTCCAGCTTGGGAAAGGTGGAAAGACCAATTTGGGGAAGAAGAGGGAGAGAAGGAGAAAGAAGAAGGAAGGAGGGTGGGAAGAGAGCATATAAACTAGATCAGTGGTATCAAATTCTAGTGGGAACAGATCTCTCCTGGCACATACATATTGACTTAGGAAACTATAAACTATAAACATTATCTATGTTGCATTGTATTTTTATTTACCTTGTTAAACATTTCCTATTTATGTTTTCATCCAGTTTAGAGAGTTTTACAAGCTAGGAATTTGACTCCTGAACTAAATGACTACCCATCTTCCTCTAAATTCATCTCCTCTGTATTTTTTTTCCCTTAATCTTTGTATACATACTCATTGGCTCCCCCATTGGAATTCAAACTCCTTGACAGTGAAGACTTTTTCTTTTTTTCTTTGTAAGTGCTAGAAAAGTGTTTGGCGTGTAATAATCATTTACAGTTGAGTGCCAGATCTGGAGTAAGGAAGGTTTAAGTTCAAATTCAGACTCATACACTTACTATCTACCTGACCCTGTGCAAGTTATTTAACCTGTTTGCCTCAGTTTGCACATCTTTATAGACTTTTTATCTGTATGATAAAATCTCCCAGGCTTATCTTAGTGATCAAATGAGAAAATAATCATGAGGTACTTAGCACAGTGCCTGCCTGGCACATAATAAGCTCTATATAAATATTTCTTAGTATTATTATTACTTAATAAATGCTTGTTAATTAGGAAATATAGTGCTGATTTTGGAGTCAGGAAGACCTAAGTTGAAATCCATTCCCAGATCTTTATTAGCTGTGTAGATAATTATTTAACATTTGTCTGCCCCAGTTTCCTTAACTGTAAAATGGGGAGAACACTTGCATTCCATAGTGCTTATGAGCATCAGATAAGATATACATCTCCTAGCCCCAGTACCCATCATGTAACAGTCTCTTAATTTGTTTCCTTTCTTCCTTGTTAATTGATTGATTTCATTTTTTAAAATGAACAAATATAATGAAATGGAGTTAGGTGACCTGAGATACATTCTAGCTCTAAATCATTGATTCTTAAAGTGTAACAGTATGAAGAGGATGTGATGATTAAGAAAAACTAAAAAGAACGATTGCTTAACAGGAAACAATTGACAGCAGGATTGACTAGTAGACTAGAAGAGACTGTATAACTATGTCTTACTAGCCTTCCTAATTAGGACTACATTAAAAACATCCCTCAATTTCACTTCCCTATAGTATAAGCAGGATTTTCGTGTCAGATTTACAATTTCTGATTCATAGAACAGAAATTAATATAGTTCTGATCTGTATTTTATCTGAGAGGGATGGGCTAACTGGGCCCCCAGATTTTACCTTATGGTATGAACATTTCCTGTGACTCACATAGTTGGAAATCAGAGGCTCATTTTATGTTCTTTTCTGTGACCCTTTTTCTCTAAGTTATGACTTAACTTAGATTAGGTAAAAATGATAAGTGGCAAACATTTCACAGAGAGAAGAAACCTGTGCCATCTTCTGAAAAGCTGAAGGAATCATAGCAGAGAAAAAGCAAAGACATTTGCAAAGGAAAGTTTTTGAGGGGTGAAGAAGAGAGAACAAGGGAGAGAAAATTGCAATATGTTAAATTTAAAGCATAAACTATATTCAAGCTTCAAATTAAGTTATTTTGTGGTTTATCAAGCGTGGTAATTGAAATGATCCTCGTTGTTCAAATAAGCCTGGAAAAAGGACAAGATGGGTATGTAATACACTATATTGTAATTAACATCAACTTACCATATACGAAATCTAAAACTATATAAATTAAAGATAGAATTCAAGTATAGACCAGGGTAGTAAGCATTACCATATTTAATAGAGTTAATCATTACAGGAAGTTGTTCGATATGTTGTTCCCTTTGGTTATCTTTAACAGGATTTTTCCATGTTTTTCACAATGTATTAATTATAATATTTTAAACATTAGCATGTTAATTCATAAGTACAAAGAGAAGGTAGGGATAACAATTTGAGACACCACTAAAAAAGTTTTTTAGAGGATTAGAGTGACAGAGTTGATAATGTTCCCAAAAGGTTACTAAATTGGAGTGAAAAGGTTTTTTGTTTGTTTTTTTTTTGGGGGGGTGGTATCTGAAGAAAGGAAATATGTTCTTGTTGAAGCATATGGTTTTATGCTTAAATATCATTCATCAGTTGCTATTTTTACATTTTATAGTTCTTGCCACTGTTTAAATAAGACTTTTTCTCTTCCACACCTTGACTTTATACAAAAGCGAGTTCATAATACTCAATCAGCTATTTCCACAGCAACAATGTTGTTGTAAACACTGGATTACAACTTCAGTTCCACTAAGAAAAAATATGTGTTAGGATGGTGAAGTTTTTCTTTCCTACTTCTATATAAATACAAATGACACAAATGTTAATATTGCTGTATTGCTTTTTTTTTTCCTTCAAGCACAGTCCCCAAATGCCATATTGACTGAAACAGAAAAAGAACTGATCTCCCACAGGAGTCTAGAACATTTTTTACAGAAAAATAACATCCAAATAGGAGTTGTCCTTGAAAGATTAATATTTATTCCCTTTTACTTACGTAGCTTTTCTGAACTTAAACTACACCACCATCATGTGACTTTTCACATTCTGTGTTCCTATGGAAAGAACAGTAAATAAAAAAGAACAAACAATTTGAAAGTCTGTATTTGGTGTTTGGTCTAGTTACTTTTCTGCTTTGCTTTTTTGAGTATATGTGTTTCTAGAATTAACTTGTTTTTAATATATTATCTAGGTTTCTGTGATCTTTTGGAATATATATATATTAAATCTCTCCCAGTGGGAGTGAATCTTCATTGAAAAACTAAAGAAAACTATTGTATAAGAAGATTGTGTTTTAGGATTTTTCTGGTTGGTGAGGGAATTTGTTTCATTGTAATTCAGTTCCTGTTGTTTCTTCATTTTTGTTTCTTATTTTATGGTAGAATTCCTTAGTATTTGTATTGAATTGTTTGTAATTTGAGAGTAGAGAAAATGATCTCTGAAGGAAATTTTTTTCTTAAATTAACAGAAGTTTGAAATGAAATTTTAGTTTTGGAAACTAGGTGAATTATATTCATGTGAATATTTCCTCAGTAATGATAAAGAAAATAACAATTCCAGTGTGTTCCCCAAATAATAAAAACTAAGGGAATTCTAATGATTTGTATTTGTGTGCTGGGAACAGGTTTCCTCCTGAAATTTACTAGATGGCTTCCTAGAAGTTGGTTAAACTCATTGCTTCCCCTCTCCCCTCCCCCTTTCCCTCCCCCCCAAAAAATCAGTGTTCCTATTTCCCAGTTATGTCCGGCCCCTACATCAGTCCTTGGGTTCCTCTCAGCATTTTGGATTTGAGAATACTACTGTTCAATGGGGAGTAACTCTTGAATTCACTGTTAATCTGTTAATCTCATTTTTTTCAAGTGTATTTAAGAGACTACAAACAATTGTTTTTACCATAGATTAAAGTCAAAACTAGTTTTGTAAATTCTACTCCCTTCTCTTCCTTCTCCCCTTCCCCCCACCTTTTTTTTTTAATCAGGATATTTGCCCTTTTCCAATCCTGTACCAACCTAGATTTCATTGATCCACAATCACTTCTGCCAATTTTCAAGATATTAAAATATAATTAATCTGGACCTATCAAGTGTAGTGCTATTCTCTTACTATCTCCTTTCTTAGCTTGAGTTTTAACTTATTAATCTTTTTTTTTTTTTTGGTCCAGTCCTTTCTAAAGATTATTCACTTTCAAGAGAAAAGAACAAAATAAGATTAAGATATGTTTTCTCCCAGTCATAGTTTTCATCCAATCTCTTCCTTCTTTTGATCATTCTCCTTTCTCAGTGCATAACTAAAATAGAGCTACCATATTATTGTTCTTACATTGTTCATAACACTCTTATGAACATCACCATGTTTTTGTCTCCATTCTTAGCTACTTGTCCTTGCTTCTTCTATTTTCTGTGTTTTGTTTTAAAACTTAGGTTGACCTGTGTATTCCTGATACATTCACTCCAGCCATCTTTTCCTGAATCATTTGTTAGAGTGCTAAGAATTATCACATCCTTTTGGGAATGATTTTTTTAAATTGTTTTTACATCATAATCATATGCTGTATTTATAATAGTGTTTGTCTTCCTGAAGCCTGGATTGACCCTATAGAATCTTAGGCCATGGGATCCAATCGATTCTTTCTCTGAATCCTTTGAAATCTTTCTATAAAGGTGCTCAAAGGTCTAAACTGTGCCTTGCTTTCCATTCCTGTTTCACAAATTTTGAGTTGAAATGGTCATTGCTTCCCATGGTTCTTGGTATTTCTGTTTCCTTATCTACTTCCTCCTTCTGTATAATTGGTCTGTAGTATATTCTTAAATCAATATCACTTCTGTTTTGTTCCCCTTAGAATTCCTCAGAATGATTCCTCACTCTAGTTCCTTCATTTCCTCACATTAGAATAGCTTCTTAATTTTACAATACTATCTTTCTCCCTCCCCTCCTCCCTAAACTCCTTTATCTGTTCTCTTCCTTTTGAACAAAGTATATCCTTTCAGAGCCATACTATAACCTGAGTCTTATTCCTCTAAACTTTTTTCTGCATTGTGATTGGAACTTTCTACAACCTGTCTGTGTATATACATGTGTATATGTGTGTGGATATGTCCAATAAGTCTAATCCAATAAATATGCATCAAGTTTGTTCTAATGGGAAACTATTCCAGCATCTTTGCCTAGAAAACCCCATAGGTGCACTGTTAACAAGCTATAGTCTACAAGGTCACAGAGATTGACACTAATCAACTGACTGAGCAATACCAACGTGGCAGACATTGTGGGGGGGGGACACAATTTTTTTTAAAAAAGACAATCCCTTCTCTCAGAGTTTACAATCTCAAGGGGAAAACAACACACAAAATGAGGCAGAAAAGCTGGAGATGGGAGGAGAGGAAGGAAAAGACAAAGTTTTTTTTAGTACTGACACAAAAAGCTTGTTTTCACTAAAATATTTAATTTTTCAATTTAGCAAAATGTTTCATTATTTTTTAATATCTTGGTTAACATTTTGTGATACAGAAAGCTAAAGTTCTAGTTCTGAGTTTAGTTTATTTAAATACTTAGTTTTAGTGCCTATAATACCTACAAAAGATACTTCACACAGATATATTAGGTGTACTGGATAGAACACTGGGCCTGCAGTCAGGAAGATTCAAATTCAAATGCAAACTTAAATACTATCCCAGTACTACTTAAATACTATCTCAGCTATCTCTGGACTAGTTACTTAACCTTTGTCTATCTCAAATTTCCTTATCTGTAAAATGGAGATAATAATTGTCCCTTCTTTGCAGAATAGTTGTAAAGATCAAATGAGATAATATTTGTAAAGCACTTAGAATTAGTTGGCACAGAGTAGGCACTAATTTCTTTCCTTCCCTGCACCAAGATTTTTGGAATAGAGCTCAAAAGAAATGCATCATTGACTTCATTTACTAAATTTTAATACTCATTTTAAAATATCATCCATCATTTATACAAAAGGTTTTCTTGAAATATGGCTGGTAAATTTACATATTGCCTAATGTCACTCAGTTCTTATAAACTTATTAAAAGGACCTATTTTTTTTTTAACAAATTGATTCAAACCCCACTAAAACTATTCATTTGGATTATTTTAAGCTTGTTATAGAATTTCCTAAGTTTTTAAAACATACAGATAAGGCCATCTCTTTAGGTGGCATCAGTTTTGGCAACAAAAGGTTTGTTTTAATTGTTAATTCTTGTTCATTCTCATGTCTTCATATTATCATTAGCTGTCATCTGATGATGGATTACATCTTCCAAATACAATGAGATAACAGTAGTACATGCTGTCTGCAGACAAAGCTTTCTTGTTTCTTTTCTAATTTAATAAGATAGGTGATTTTATAAAAAATAATGATAATAATTGGAGAGTCTGAGATCTCAGAGATCTAAATTATCTTTAAGATTTTCTTCTATAATTGACATTTTTCAGGGATATTAGAGGATCAGTGTGCTATATAGAACATCAACAGCATGTGGCTTACAACTTTATTCCAGCTTTTTTTTTTCCATTGACATTTGACAGTTTTTCTAATGCAAATAAGAACCAAATATTTTAATACTTTCAACTTTTAGCCACTTACTTTCTATAATGAATGTCCTTATAAATTTGACCTTTTTTCAAGTATAGAGCTTGTAAACTTCTCCTTGACAGTATTTACAGATATTTATTAGCATTAATATTGTACCAGACTAGTTGCAGACCATATTTTGATGACCTCTTCACAAAAAAATGTGTGCCTAATTACTACCTTGGCAATGATATCTTTTATGAGGCAGCTAGGTGATACAGCGGTAGGGTTTTGGACTTGGAGTCAGGAATACCTGACTCTTCCATCAAGCATTTGATAGCTTTGTGACTCTGAACAAGTCACCTCATCTGTAAAAATAAGGATAATAGTAACTCATAGGTTGTCATTAAAATCAATTGAAATGTTAAAAAAAAATCAAATGAAGTAATATATGTAAGCTTTACAAACCCTAAAGTTACATATAAATGCCAGCCATAATTATTATCATCTAGTTACATTACTTTTTTCAATGGTTTAAGAGGAAAGAGGGAGACTTCAATGCTTGAACTAATCTTAAACCTAAATCAAAATCTCTTTTAGAGACTACATATTAATTTTAGTACAAACTCCTCTAACCCATGTTTAGTCATAACTCTTATAATTCAGATTGTTTTGTTAGCAAATTGCTTAAACCTTTCCTCCATATTAGAGTACCAATCACCTTGAGATTTATACATTATTCACTGTGTCAATTTACACAGTACCAATATCTCTATATTGCAGCACCTATCTGATTCAAGGCAAAAGGAGAAAGCTCTGAATTGTGCATTCCAACATATCTAGATCTTACTTGTTGAGGTCAAGGTTACACTTTATTATTTACTTGAAGTTGTCCTCAGTGAAAAATAGGCAGCATACAAGTGGTTTTATTTTTTTCCCCTCACTGGAATTAGTTTTGTTTTTCCCCAAAGAAACTGTGATATAAGTAATAGCAAGTTTTTTTAGAGCTTGTTATCCTGTTTATCTTCTAATTATCAAAGCAACTGAACTATATTATTCTTAGTGCTTTACATAATTTAAAGATATTAATACTTTTACTTCTAACTTGATTTTTAAAAATCCATTATTGTACCAAGAGCAATTTTTTCTTCCTATTATTTCTATAAAGTTTTGTTTAAGAGCAGAGGTTTATGGAAATTAGGAAGTTTTAGAAGAGATACTAAGGGGACCAGGTTGATGAGAGTAACTGAAAACTGCTATATGAGAATTTGGGAGCATTTAGCCTGGAGAAGAGAAGACTTGGAGAAAGATGTGATATGATATTAGAGTCTTCAGATATTTCAATATTATCATTTGGAAGAGAAATTAAACTTGTTCTCCTTGGTGGGTGCTTCTATCGACTGACAAATACGATAGTTGTCTTCAAAGTGAATGGTTGGAATAAATCATAGTTTAGCTACTTTTATATATATGAAATAAATAGGTTCCCATTGTAGTCTACAAATGTTAAACTATCATTTATAGTGTAAATTGTGAAAATGTATTCTTCTTGACCTGGTGGTGTAGAATAAAGAGCAGTAATAGAAACTACAAGAAAAAACATTTTGGCTCAACAGTTATTGCTATCCAACTATGAGACAGATTGTCTTAAAAGATTTATATTTGAAAGGTAGAGAGTTGTTTGGGACTGGAAGTCTTCGATTAAAAGACCACTTTTTGAAGATATTGGAGATAGGATTTATGATTTAAGTAAAAGTTGAACTGGATGGCCTTTTGAGTTGTTTTCTAAGTTTGGGTGGGTTATATAAGTCCCTTCACAATCCTTTACAATACTTCTCCCTCTCAGATAATCTTTTTTTTTTTTTTTAACTTTACTGAGAGTGACCTTGTGTAATATGAACTCCCTCAACTCTTTTTAAATTTCAGAATATTCCAATCCATCCTTTTTGCCTTCCCTCTGTCTTTAAGCAAAAATATCTGATATAGAAAAGGTAGTCAGGATTCTGACATTAATGCTCTACTCCCACCATGTTGTAAGGAAGAAGATATGTGCCCATACCTCTTCCTTGGGATCTTCATTAGTTTTTTTGTTGTTATTGTTTGTCCTTTGTTTTCCTAGAGGACTGATAAGATCACAGAATCATGTCTTAACTCTTGAGTGAATTTGATTTAAGTGAGGCAGAATTGCACAAAATCATCAGCCTTACTCTTCTCTTCCAAAGTTGTCAAAGTCCACTCATAATTTTGTATTTACCTCATGCCAATAATAATTTCTTAAAGAAAATGTTCGCATATATTTCTACCATGTTTAACATATATTCCATTACTTGCCATCTAGGGAAAGGGTGGGGAATTGGAATACAAGATTTTGCAAGGGTTAATGTTGAAAAATTACTCATGCATATGTTTTGAAAATAAAAAGCTTTAATTTAAAAAAAAAAGAAAATGTTCACAGTGCCTCCTATTGGCAATTAGGTAAATAGGCACATCAAGATAACTGACTTTTTAAATTACTATGTTCAAGTCACAAGAACTTTTCCTCAAAGTGCTGAATATAAAGAACCCTTGAGTTCTTCTAGTCCTTCAATTTAAAAGCAGTTTTTCCATTACTCAGAATTCAACTTCTTTTGAGGTATATATTGTAGTCATTATGAACATAGTCCTTTGATTGTACTTATTTTGCTCTGTATCAGTTGATACATGTTTTCCTAAATTTCACTAAACTCCTCCTATTTGTCATTTCTTGCTGCATAAAGTAGCCTATTTTATTCATATTCCATAGTTTTCCAACCATTCCACAATCAATGGGCATTTGTTTCAAAGTCACCTCAGTCCTGCAGTGAATATTTTGGTTCTTATTGGATTTTTAGCTTTGTCTTTGGTTTCCTTGGGAACTGCTGGGTCTTAAAGGAAATGGATTGCTTAGTCACTTTTCTTGTGTAATACCAAATACAAATCCAGAATGAGTACATCCCAGCTCCACTTGCAAGGTACTAGTATGCTTGCTTCCTAAAACACCTCAAATTGAATTGTTGCCTACTTGTATGGAATATGGTAAAAACTCAGAATCGTTTTGATTTCTTTTTTTCTTTCTGTAAACAACATGAAGTATGTTTTCATTTGGCCGTTTATACTTTGAAAAACATTTAAAAACAGTTTATAGTATAATAAGAAGTGTGTTGGATTTGGAATAAGATAAAACAATCTCCTTTCCAAAGCTATCCCCTCAATTCGGTAGATAACTTAACTGCACCATCAAATTATTCCTTCTATACTGATTTCTTTACTTCAGCCTATTAATGCCTAAGTCTCCAACCATTGTTTTGCCTCAAACAGAATTCATTATCTCTCCCCAAGATAAGGCAATTCTTAAACATTTACTTTGTGCTAGACATTGTTCTAAGTGCTGGGGATAAAAATACAAACAAGAAAGTGTTTGCCTTCAAGAACATACATTCATTCAATGGGAGAAGACCATACAAAAAGGGAAGCTAGAAAAGTTTGATGTTTTGGGGGTTTTGTTTTTATTTTTGGGGGGGTGGGGGTAAGAGGGAAATAATGAAAGAATACTGAACACCTTCTCAAGTAAAGATACCATCCAGCTTCATCACTGAACAGGGTTATTATAAGGTAGGGATTTGTAACCTGAGGTCCATGAACTGTGTGTATGTATTTAGTAACTTAGTAACTATATTCCAATAAAATTTGTTTTTTTCTGTAATCCAATGTATTTTGTTTATGTATTTAGAAAGCATAGTGATATGAGAAGCCCCTCTTCACCAGAGTACCAGAAGGGTCCCTGACATATACAAAAAAGAATGAGAACCTTCCATTCTCCCCCTTGATTGTTCTGCAGTTAAAACAGTTTGAGTTTTGAGGAGACCTTAGCCCTCACCTTAATTCTAACTGTTCCTCAACTCTAAACACAAAAACTTGAATGACTTTCAACATGAAAGGCTGACAACCAGATGTGGTTTTAAGCATATCCTAAAATTTGGTGGGGCAGAAGTATTCTTACTACTCTTCCAGATTTTCCTACACAGCTTTATTTACAGCACCTAATTAACAATCTGGCCACTGCTCATCTTATCCATCCCAAGTATTAAAAAGCTCATTCTACTGCTCCTTACAGGTAATAATATCATCACCTTCTGCCTCTATAATAGGGCAGTAGGCAATATCCCTCCTCACAGTCATTCACAGAACACTTAATTTGTCCAGACCTGCTGGAGGTGCCCCAATCTCCTGCTCAAAATTGACTTGCCCATGCCTGTACAGTGGTCTGGCAGTGAACATCCATAGCCAAGGCTTGGTGCTTTTCAAGTAGGACTCCACCCAGAAATCAGTACCTACCTAACTGTACCCCAAATAATCTGGTCTTGAGGAGTGGGGAAAGATCATGGAAGCAAGGCATGCATTCAGCCCGCCAAACCCATTTTAAAAATAACAACAAAAACGATACCTCCTCCCTTAATATCCTCTAGTTGAGAATGGTTTTGGAGGAAACCCCAAACTCTGCTCCCTTCCCAACTTTCTCTTGCTGTTGAGGATTTACCACCCCAGTGCCATCCTTAACCATAGTCTAAGCCTTAATCACCATCAGCCTCAGCTGGACTGTTGCAGTTACCTTCTGTTTGATTTTCCTAGCTCAGATCTCTTCAATATACCAATGTAGCTGGCAAAGTAATTCATCTAATGCATGTCTGATCATGTCATTGCCACCCCAACAAATTCCACTGACTCCCTATTGCCTGGAGGATCATATAAAAATCTGTTTGACATTTAGGAGCCTTTACAACTTGGTCTCTTCCTATATTTCCAGTTTTCTCACATCTCCAGGTACACTGGTTTGCTTTCTGGTCTTTATATGTGGCTTTGCACTGACTGTCCATCCATCATGCAGCAGATAGGAGAACAGGGAAAAGATTTGTGCAGAAGGTTGGCTTTGAGCTGAATCTTGATGGGAGTAAGAGAAACTGAGGGGTAGATTTC
Source organism: Myrmecobius fasciatus (assembly GCA_023553655.1). Lineage (NCBI taxonomy): Eukaryota > Metazoa > Chordata > Mammalia > Dasyuromorphia > Myrmecobiidae > Myrmecobius > Myrmecobius fasciatus. Next base: position 154,751 of record JAJPUD010005206.1, read on the forward strand.
AATTGAATCCTCCAAGCTGGCTTCATTCTTGACTCTTGGACGTCTCTTATATCACTAATAAAAGTGTTGATAGTAATTCTAAAAATAGAGGGAGTTGCTTTCTCTTATTTTCCAATCTAATTCTGTTTGTATTTTGTTATTTATACATTGTTTCACCCATTGATATATAAGCTCATTGAGAGTAAGAATTGTTTTTTTTTTTCTTTTGTATTTTTAGTATCTAACAAGGGCTTGACACATAGTAAACTTTCAATAAATGAAGGTTGATAGACAATATAGTACTGCCTTTTATAAATATTGAATTAGATGATTATAGATCTAATATTAGAAGGGATCACAAATCAAGTTCAACCCTCTTTTACAGATGAAAAAAAAAATTGAGATTTTGATTTGCCCAAGACCCCAGATCTAGTATGTATCTGAGTCAAGTTTAAACTCATGTGTTCTTGATTCTAAGTATCCACATGTCTACCTCCTATACCTGATGTTTGTGAATTGAAAATTGACTATAACTGATTCAACTGTGAATTTGAAATGTTTTGGTTTGTTTCTCACTGGGGGGGGGGGGGGAAAAAAGAAAAAAAAAAAAAAAAAGTCCCCAAATTATGAGAATATGCATAGAATAAAAGGAACTTTCTCTTCTCTCCTGTTTCCCCCACTCCCACCCCTGGAAAACACTTCAGAAACAAAGTAGTAATCACTAGAGGCAAATTAAACCAAATATCCTGACATTTAGGAGTGTATCTAGCTACTACCTTTAAGAGCTAGACTCTTCCTATACAATTAATTTATTCCTAAATTTATCTTGACTGTGATTATACTCTAATACATATCCCGGCCAGGTAGTTACCACACAAAAATATTCTTGATAGCTTTTTTTCATAGTAGCTTGGAATTTTCTTACCCTAAGAAGCCAATTAATGTTTTATAATTTCAACAGTCATGACAATACATACATTTTCAATCTTATCATAGTGAACATGAAAGTGCTTTTAAAAACTTCTTTTGTCTGACAGTTGCTAACCTGCTGTAGCCATAGTTACAAAATAACATCAGTAAATTAGTTTATTTGAATCTGAGTAGATAAATATTGCAGTTGCCATAAAGTCATTCTTAATTGCATGTTTTGTAAAAAATATTTCCTTTAAAATGTAATTTTTTTTCATTTGTGTGTATTTCAATAATTATAATAGCTACATATTTAAATTTTCAGTGGTGTTTTCTTTAATACAGTTAAATTGAAGGAATTGCCATAAATATATGATCATTTCAGACTAATCTTGAGATAATAGAATAGTAGGTGTTTAAGTGAAGGGTTTGACCTCAGTAGATACCAAGGTCTGTGTTTGAATCCTGATTCATTCACTAAACTACCTGAGCAATTTTGGGCAAATATTTAACTTTTTAGGAATTCAACTTCTTTTGTAACATAAAAGGATTGGAATAGGTAATATTTAAAGTCCCTTATTTTTGCATTCTCCTGACATAAACTAAATAAATAGAATAGAATTAAGAAACTCTCAGCATCAAAGGATCATCTTTAGAAATGTATCTTATGGTACCGTGTGCACTTAACCCATATGGCACCCCCCCAAAAAAAAAAACCTCATAAATAAGGTGAAAAGTTTCGGGGAACTAGGTTCTTGAATCCTTGTCATTCCAAGCAGGTTCCTTAGCTCCCAGCAAAAAGTTTTCAAATTACATGCATTATTCAGAAGAGGAAGAGGAGAATCTTAAACAACTTTAGAGATTAAATTGAAATAAGTGTCCTGTGTAGATGTAAAGTTTTTATGGAGTCTTGGAGTTTTCTGTTAACCTTCTGTAAAGGAACTATAAATATTCCTTATTAAAATATAAGTCTCAAATGACAAGGTAAGGGGCTTCCATCAAAGCTCCATATTTTAAAATCAGGTAATGGCTCTTCTAACCTGAGTGCTGCCATAATATTCAGCTTGCCTGGTAATACTCTGATCTTGGGGGATAGCTCTTTGAAGAAAGCAACCTAGGCAATAGAGGGGATAGAGTATTGGGACTAGAATCAGGAAGACCTGAATTCAAATGCAATCTCAGACTTTACTAGGTGTGTGAGACCTTAAGCAAATAAGCCAATCTCTGGTTGCCTCAGTTCCTCCAACTGTAAAATGGGAATAACAATGGCTTCTACCTTCCAGAATTTGTTAAAAGGATCAAATGATCCAATAGTGTCAATACTGGGTTTGTATTCCAAAGAGGTCATAAAAGAGGGAAAAGGACTCACATGTGCAAAAATGTTTGTGGCAGCCCTTTTTGTAGTGATAAGGAACTTGAAATTGAGTGGTTGCCCATCAGTTGGAGAATGGCACTATCACTGCTAACAGTGCCTAGATGTATTAGAAAGAGATTAGAGTTGGGATAGGAGTCCTAGGTTCAAGACAACTCCAAATACTAGGAAATTTTACTTAAAAATTGCTTAAGCAATCTGAGTTTGTTTCCTTATCTGTGAAATAGATATACAGTCTATGCTCACATGGTGAAAGCTCTCTATCAAATGTACTTTCCTCCATTTTCAATGGAAAGGTTAAAGAGGTGTCCTATAGTTGTGGAATGTTGCACATGATCTTACCCGGGTCCAATCCATCAACAGGTTTTGCTAAACTGATTTTTCTTTTTTTTAATCTTTGTTTAAAAAGGTGGGGGTAGGGGGAAGCTCCATGGCATTTCAGAAAGGCTCATTATCAAGGAGTTTGGCTATTGGGTGACTTTTTTTCCCCAGGCACAGAAACTTATGAAAATGGTAATAATAATTATTAATAGCAGTAGCTAACAGATTTGTAGATAAATAAATGTGTAGATAACCTGTTGGTATGTATGTGTACACATCCATACATACACAAACTCCTTTTGTATGTAATCCTTTTCTTGTGTCATTTGATCCTCATATTAACCTTCTGGATTAGGTGTTATTATTATATCTATCTTACAGAGGCAAGCAGAGGTTCAGTGCCTTGCCAAGGGTCCCAGTGCTAGTAAGTATCTGAGGCCACATTTGAACTCAGGAAGATGTCTTTTTGACTCCAGACCCAGCTGTCTATCCTCTGTACCACCTAACTTTTTTTTTTTTCCCCGAGGCAATTGGGGTTAAGTGACTTGCCCAAGGTCACACAGCTAGGACATGTTAAGTATCTGAGACCAGACTCAGACTCAGGTCTTCCTGACTTTAGGGCTGGTGTCAGGGCTGGTGCTCTATCCACTGCACCACCTAGCTGCCCCCTACCATCTAACTTTTAATTAACCTGAATTATGAGGGAAAAGATAAGTGATCAGAAGAATTCCAAAAATTTGTTATTAACTCTGTTGTATGGAAATTGGAATACATTTTTTTCCATAAAAACAATGTTATAAATATTGGTTAGATTCTTCTTAAGTTAACTCACTCTATTTAACTAGTAATTTTCTGGAAATGTTACTGTTCCAGTAATTTTAGGGGTAATTAAATGGTGTAGAATACATATAGAATGCTGGACCTGGAGTTAAGAAGCTCATCTTTGTGAATTCAAATCTGGCCTCAGACATTTGTTAGCTGTATGACCCTTGGCAAGTCACTTAACCCTGTTTGCCTCAGTTTCCTCAGCTGTAAAATAAACTTGTTAGTATAGAAAATGATAAACCATTCCAGGATTTTAGTCAAGAAAACTTCAAATTGAGTCACAGTCAGACACAGTTGTAATGATTACACAATGACAGCAAAATAATTCTAGTTCATCCATAAAATTATATCACTAGTGATGTTGATTTTATAAAAATAGTTAGGCTTACTATATAAATTGAAACTCCAAGAACATAATATCCCTATCTCAAAATTGTCAGAGGTTCCTTTGGGGACTATTTTTTGGGAAGCAGGGGGAGAAATAGAGGAAGAACAAAGAGAGAGAATGTGATTTGAAGGGAAGATATTCTTTCATACCAATGTATGGGATAAACTGAGTGAAAACCTCTCATAAAGATGTAGCTTCCACCTGTTTCTGTTTAGAATGAAAGCCTGGACTCCCTCAGACAGTGGGAGAAAAGATAGGGGGTAGTGACACTTCTGGTCAGTATAATCTTATGTTTTGCAGTTTGTGCTTTGCGATTTTTTTACTGACAACATCTTGTCAGATGGGAGTTGGTCCTTTCTATCAAGATCATAATAAACCCCTTTTTGCTTTTCTTATTCTTGAGAGTCTCTGTTTCTGTGGTCGCTACTGTCCTGCACACCAATGACAATGAGTTACCAGTGTGTATTAGTGTCAATATGATGTGAAAGAACAAATACAAAATTTAGGGGGTCAGGAAATCTGTATTAGAAGCCTGGATCTGACACTTGCCCATAGGAAAGTCATTATACCTTTTAATCCTCAGTTTTCAAGATAGTGACAGCCTCAAAGAGACAAAAAAGAGGCTTAGGAAATACCAGTACAACATCATCAAGAAATTACCTGTGTGCTACAGTTAGGTATCTATTGTTCAGAAGTTTCAGTCTTGTCTAGCTCCTTGTGACACCATTTGCAGTTTCCTTAGCAAAGATACTGGAGTGGTTTGCCTTTTCCTTCTCCAACTCATTTTACAGATGAGGAAACTGAGGCAAACAGGATGAAGTTATTTAGCCAGGATCACCCAGGTAGGAAGTGTCTGAGGCTATATTTGAACTTAGGTTTTCCTGTGTCCACACCTGGCACTCATCTGTTTTACCACCTAGCTGCCCACAGTTTAAGTATGCTGTGTAAGGTATTATTTCAAATAATGACAAATTTCCTGTGTAGCTTGAAAAGAGAAACTTTATAGTCATGTGTATAGAAACGCTTGGTATTCTTTTGTATATATTTTTTTAAATGTCCATTTTTTTTTTATTTTTGTGTATTTTTTTTTAAATTTTTATTTTTTTTATTTTATTTGCATAACATATGTGTGGGTAATTCTTCAACAATAACCCTTACGTAGCTTTCAGTTACAAATTTTTCCCCCAACTCCCCACCCCTCCCCTAGATGGCAGGATATCCACTACATGTTAATTATGTTAAAATATTGGTAAATCAAATATATGTATACATATTTCCAAACTTGTCATTGTTGTGCAAGAAAAATCTTGTCTACACAAATGATATATCAGATAAAGGAAACACAATGTAAGCAAACATCAATCAAGGAGTATGAGAATGTTATGTTGTGGTCCACATTTCACATCCCTCTCTCTGGGTGTATATGGCTTTCTTCAGTGAACAATTGGAGGTGGTTTGAAACATTTCATTGTTGAAGAGAGCCATGTCCATCAGAATTGATCGTCATATAGTACTGTTGTTGCTGTGTATAATGATCTCCTGGTTCTGCTCATTTCACTCAGGATCAGTTCATGTAAGTCTCTCCAGGCCTCTCTGAAATCATCTTGTTGGTCATTTCTTACAGAACAATAATATTCCATAATATTCATATACCATAATTTATTCAGCCATTCTCCAATTGAAGGGCATCTATTCAATTTCCAGTTTCTAGCCACCACAAAAAGGGCTGCCACAAACATTCTTGCACATGTGGGGCCTTTTCCTTCCTTTATGATTTCTTTGGGATATAAGCCCAATAGAAATGTTGCTGGGTCAAAGGGTATGCACAGTTTGATAACTTTTTGAGCATAGCTCCAAATTGTTCTCCAGAATGGTTGTATCCGTTCACAGCTCCACCAACAATGCATCAGTGTCCCAGCCCTCCCACATCCCCTCCAACATTCATCATTAACTTTTCCTGTCATTTTAGCCAATCTGACAGGTGTGAAGTGGTATCTCAGGGTTGTCTTGATTTGCATTTCTCTGATCAATAGTGATTTGGAGCACCTTTTCATATGACTATAAATAGTTTTAATTTCATCCTCTGAAAATTGTCTGTTCATATCCTTTGACCATTTATTGATTGGAGAATGGCTTGAATTTTTATAAATATGAGACAATTCTCTATATAGAGATGAAACCTTTATGAGAACCCTTAAATGTAAAGATGATTTCCCAATTTTAAATGTCCATTTTTATGCTTGTTGTTTTTCCTTCCTTCTCTCCTGGGAGGGCTATGCGAGGTCACCTGCCTCACTTTCCCCTCCAGAGCCATCTGGGTCCCATGACCAGATAGAGATCAGGGCTAGAGAGGGTGCAGGATGAAATAGGATACCTTGTCTTTTATAAGCTCAGGTCTTCTGCTGGTCTGTTTAACTGAGGCTACACCCACTCTGTGATTTAGGATAGGAGCAATTGAGGCAAAGAATCTCCTCTTAAACTTAGTCTTTAAAAAAAAAAATCTAAATAAATCCATCTGGGAAGGGAAGACCCTCAGGGTTTCTGGACTAAGCACAAAGGATTAGCTATTTTCATTCAATCTGAGTCAATTAGGACCCAAACAAAAACCAAAAGAGGTTTGGCCTGTGACCTTTTAGTGGCCAATCTATGAGAATCTGAATGGTTTTGATTTAAGGGGAGATCCTGAAGAAAGCTATCTAGCCAGTAAACTCCATGATATATTGGGAGGGTTCAGAGATCCCATCCCCTCCCTCCAAAAAAGCTTTTAAGGTCATCTATATGATACCCTTTGTGGAGTACAGCGAGGAAGGAGGGAACTGAAGAGTAGTGTTGAATAAGATTTGTTTAATAATGAAATAAATAGATAAGGTTGTGGGATCTTTTTAAACTTACACACAAGATCTGTCAATAATTATGATATGATTTATGATATAGGAATGGGTGAGCTGATAATAAAACAAGCAACATGGTATGATAGGGGACTTGGGTTCAAATTCTAGTACCTTCACTAATTTCTGTGACTGGGCCAGTCAGTTACACTTCTTGGTACCTCATCTTAACTGTAAAATGAGGGAGGATACATATAGGATCCTATCTAGATCTAAATCTATAATCTGAAGGGTCTTTAAAACTCTTGGATTTTTTTTTTTAAAGAATTGTTTCATTTTCATTGGAATCTACTTTTGTTTCACAATGCTTTCTTTGCTTGACTAGTATTTAGATTGAAAGCTGCTGCTTTTTAGATGAAGAGGCACTGTTTTCCTTTTAAAAGTTATATTTCTTGGTCTTAACCAAGATCTCTACAGGTCTCCTAAGGTTTGTTAATGTCGTGAAATGAAAAAGATAAGCTTTGTCATCTTCATTCATTATTTACAGTACACCTGTTTAGGGTTTTTGTTGTTGTTGACATTAAATGCTGGTACTTGCCCCTTAATTTACCAATTGCTTAAAAAACAAGATTAATTTTTAATGTTAATTTGCCTTGCTTGGTAAAATGAGCCTTTAGTAAAATCTTGATCTTTTCATGATGAGGTTTTTGTTTAATTTTCTTGACTGAAGAAAGCAATCTTTATATGTATAAAGATTCAAATTGGTAAAGTATTTCTTTAATATACATAATTAATACACTTGAATAAACCTTTGTGTAAATGAACATTTTTCATTGAGATTTTAAAGATAAGAATAATACATGTGCAAACTTAGAAAATATATTATTTTTTCTTAATGTATACCACATTTAATGGTTAATTTGTCGACATTTGTAACACAGTGGGTAGACTAGCTAGAAATGAGTTGCAATGCCAGAGAAACTGAGGCAAGATAGAGATTAATGGTATAATAATATTAGTGGAGTGTCTGGAACAGCAGTCAAACAGGATCTATGTCCGATCCCTGGTGGGGTGGATGGGAGTCTTGTCTCAAAGCATCCAACAGTGAGCAAGGGACTCCAAAGACTCTTGTAGGGCTCCAGCTATCAGGAAAACAAAGACAGGGAAAGGGGGGGGGGGGAGAGGAGGCAGAGCATTGGGGCTATAGAAGTTCCAGGAAAGGACCATATATTAAATTCTGACAGGTGGGGGGTAAGAAAGGATCATAAATTCTGATGAGTTGGGAAGAAGCTAGGAGATAGGATATCAGAGGCAGAAGATAGGGGATGCCATCTAGGTATTTGAGATAAGCCATCTGGAATTTTATGACTCTTGGGAATGCCAGTGGCCAGAGCCCTAATTATCTGTCCTAATGACCAGGAAGGGGGGAGGAGGGAGTTGCTTTCGGGGAAACTGAGGCATAATAAGTTAAGTTGCCACTCAGGAGTGAAGCATAAAAAATACACTTTAATTTACTTCTGGAATCATTTTACAGAGTATAAAAGAAATTGTGCAGAATTATCTAGGTCCTGAAAACTTCTATTATTCTAGCAGTATAATAATGTTCCATTTTGCTTAAATTTGTTTAAATATTTTGTTTAAATGACCTCCACTAAAGGTCTTCTTGGTTTATTAAAAGAACTTGTATATTCATACCATGATTTTGTATTTATCCACAATAATTCCTTAAAGAAAATGTTAAGTGCTTCCTGTTGGCAGTTCAGGTAAATGAACACATCAAGTTGGCTTATGTAGGATTAATTGAATGAAGCCTTTACTCAGATGAAGTAGCCAGAACTCTTCCTCTGACTGATGAATATAATGAATACCATATGCATTTTAGATCTTTCAATTTAAAAGCAGCAGAATTTAGAATTTAGTTAGCATGTTTACTTAAATTATATGGGGGTAAGTTTCAGCCTTCTCTCAGTTATAACATTGACATGTTTTTGTATCTTGCCTAGGACAAAGCAACATGTGGGTAAAGATATGAAAAAAAAATTTTTTTCACCCATAATACCAATATTTTCTTGCATTTTTTAAGGGAGAAGAGAAAGAAAAAAGAGTGGTGGAATTAATATTTTTTAAAATCAAAATGTATACATTGCAAAGGAATAGAATCAGGATAGTTTCTCATTTCTTCTGTGGAGCCATGTTTGTTCTTGGTGATTTTACAAAATTCACTCTTATTCCAAGCTCTCTGCTCCTTCATAGTAGTGGTTGTTAGCAGTATTTTTTTTTCTTTGATCTACAAACTCTAGATTTTGACTATGTTGTTCTTAAGAGTTTTCATTTTGAATTCTTTTCATTTCAATTTTACTCTCAAAGAAATGGGATAAGTTGTGTTTTGTTTTCAAGATTTCTTACATATGATGTCATAGCTTTTAGTTTAATGATTGTTAATTTGGGGAGGGAAGGAGTTCATGTCTTTGATCTATTTTCTAGATAAGTTGTTTTGCCATAACATATCTTATTTTTTCTTTTTTTCCCTTTTGATTTTGTTTAAATGGAGTAATTAGTTTCTAGTTTGTTCATTGTTAATTTTCAGTTTCTTGTATGGGCAAGGTTTTGTACCTCTTACGCCAGACTTAACTAACTTTTCTAATTCTTTCTGTCATAATTCTCATTTCTTTTTAATTTTTCCTCTAGCATTCTCATTTCATTTTTTTAAATACTTTAAGCTTCTTAATTATTATTCATCTTTCCCAAGAATTTTAGTTGATTTTGTGCCTGACTCATGTTTTCCTATGAGACTTTGTAGAGTATTTGCATCCCCAGTCCTACCACAGTACCTACCACAGTGAATATTTCCATTATTAATCCCTCTAATTTCCTCTTTTATTACAATTATTAGAATTTCCAGTGTCATATCAAATAAAACTATTGGAAGTAAACATCTCTTTGCATATGTCCTTAATGGCAATGCTTCTCTATCCCAATGATAAATACTTTTTTTTTTTTTTTTAAGGAAACAAAAGTTAATATGTTAAGATCTATTATCTGTCAAGTCTTGCTGCCTGGCTCTTAGTGAATGGCCCATATATTCTACAATTTTACCAGAAATATAAGTGAAAGTGCATTGGCCTATATTTGATGGACTGTGCCATATGAGAATTGGTTTAAAAAAACTAGTAATGTTTAACCTAGGAAAAAGTTATAATTTGTTTTTGTTGTGAGGAGGAGAAATGGTAGAAAGGTAGAGAATAAAATTCTCTTCAGTTATTTGAAAGGATGTCACATGACAGAAAACCTAGATACCATATGAAGTTTATTCTCTGCCAGTTCTTTCTCTTTAACCAATCAGCTCTCAGCCTTATCTTAACAGTAAAGCAGATGCAAAGCCTGTAGCACATACATACAAAGTCTATAGCATGCTTTATATCTCTCCCTTAGTACAGAGCACTAGAAACCTAATAAGTTTTCTTTCTCTCAAGCTGTGAAGGACACATGAGGTCAACAACCTCAAAGAGTACCAGAATTGATAGCTTCCAATAGGCTTTCAAACAAGCCTTTTTTTTTCCCCAGCCTATCAGAAAAGCAATACTACCTTTCCTAATAGTAGACTCCCAGCAAAGCAGCAACCTTTTGTCAGCTTACTCCCTTCCCTGTTGGCTTGCCTTTTATTTTTTAAAACACTGCTTACTCAACTATGCCTCAAATCAGTCTCCCAAAGTCAGAAACTTATTTTCACCTTATAAGGTTAAACTCACAAAATCCACATTTCTACAAGGTATAAAGTTGAGTTCTTATTGAACCTTTCTTATAGCCTGCACAATTATTTGCCCTATAGTTTTATCAGTTATAAAATTTAAAACACAATCACATGTAAACGACCTGATAAAACAAAATGGCCTGCAACCATCATTACTTCAGTCATTTCTCTTCCTTCAAATAAGTCCTGTCCTTTCAATACATTTATCTGAGGAACTCTCTGCTCATCCCAACAGTCTGTGTTGTCTCTTTTCTTTCAGCACCCAAACTGTTCACATAAGAAAGGAACACTTTCTTATCCTCTGAATAAACATTGTAAAGAACCATGGCTGGATTAGAATCCATAATAAGATTGTTGTAGAGTTTGGCCCATAGATAATCCTTGTTTATCAGATCTGATAGTATATCACTGGATGCTATGTTCTGTAAATAATCATCTTCTTAAATATTTTCCTTTTAAAATGGGGAAAAGATATCAATAATCCGTAGTAAAATAATTGTGTTGTGTTGGTAAAAATATTTCTTAGAGAAACTCACTCCTATGATTTGCTGAGAAAACTGGCCTAGAATTTTAGAATCATAGGTATAAAGCTACAGGGAACCTTAGAGAACTTTCAGTACAATACCCTCATTGTAGGTGAGGAAATCAGAGGCTAGGATGATAAAATGGGTTGTCTAGAATTAGAAACCAAGTCTTCTAGTTCCAAATCCATTCCTCTTTCTGGTAGTGTACTGCCTCCCAAGTAAAAAAGACTATATAAGACCAAGAGCCATTTTATTTATTTATTTATTTTTAATGGGTTACTCTGACCTAAGAATCTGTTAACTATGGGCCTACCTATTCATGAGCTTCTCTGTCCCTAGACTAGTCCTTGGATAGAAGACAGTGTTACTAGGATTGTGGTCAAAACCCTTCCAATTTGGTAGAAACCATCAGAGCTTGTTCTCCACTGACATAACTTTCAAGAATCCAGAGCCACCTCCCTACCACAATGAGGTTTGTAACAGGATTTTTGTGGTGGATAGTGGTGGAAAATAAGGAAGAGGGTGCTTAAGAATCACCGTTTTTTAGACCACCTTTAAACATTAATTTAACTCTTGTATTCTAAGTGCAAGGTCCTTATTCAGGTTGATAGAAGTTCTCCCACATCAAGATTGGCGTACTTGCTATAGATTTAACAAGAAGACAAAGATACAACTGAATGGAAGGATGATTCACAAGTTCTAGCAAAGAGTTAGCAAAATGGATTTAATCAGAGGCCCAAAGGCAATAAGAAACATTTCATAGGACACTTGGTTGTTTTTGCCTTACAGCAGTCACGAGCAAAAATGCCATTAAAAAAGATAACTGAAACTCACATACTAACATGCCGAGGGACATGAAGTAAACATTCTGTCAAGAAACTGAAAAAATCCAAGTCATACTGTTTTTTTTAATAATAATAATAATAATAGCTTTTAATTTTAAAAAATATATGCAAAGATAGTTTTCAATATTCATCTCTGCAGAATCTTATGTTCCAAATTTTTCTCCCTCCTTCCCCCTTCTCCCCTCCCCTAGACTGTAAGTAATCCAATATATGTTAAAATCCAAAATAAGTCAAGCATCTGTCTTCATTTTTTTCTTTTTTTTTTT